>ML788770.1:513641-530406 GCA_009831015.1 Picea engelmannii | reverse complement strand
AATGATCATGAACACCGCGGGAAGGAGGGAGTCCTTGGGGAGTGGAAAATACCGTTTGATGTTTAGAAAGGAGGGCTTGGAGGTCTTGGGGCACTGGGGGTGTCTCTATGGCTTGTATGGCGTGGAGTTGGGCAATGACACCAACATGACCTTTTTTGAGTAGTTTTTCCATGTGATGAGAACTGATGACCTCAGGTGAACCAACAGTGATGCCTTGGAATTTATATTGGTGGCCTCCTTAGTCGAATTGCATGGTTAAGTTATGAAAATCCATGAGAATGGGACCCAAAGTCCTTAGCCAGTCTACACCCAACATAATGTCGCAACCACCCATGTCAATAGCAAACATATGGGATTTTAGGTGGTAGTCACCGATTTGGAGATGCACATTTTCACAGCACCCGCCACATTTCATAGAACCACCATTGGCAATCATGATTTGGAAATTGTTGACAGCATGGATGTAGCAATGGGTTTCTTGGGCAATGCGGCAATGAATAAAATTGTGGGTGCTGCCACTATCAACTAGAATGATGACGTTTCGATGCTTGATGTAACCGATTAACTTGAGGGTTTGGGGGGCAGAGAAGCCGGTGAAATCATTGAGGGAAATGATCGGTTCCACTTCGGGAGGGTCAGAGGGAGGGTTTATGTCAGTGATTTCTGGTGACTCGGGCACAAGGGGAGTGTCAACATCCTCTTCCATAATATCCTCAGAGATGGCCATAAAAAGATTTTGTTCCTTACATTTGTGGCCTGGGAAATATTTGTCATCACAATTATAACAGAGGCCTTTGAGTTGGCATTCAGCCATTTCATCCCTGGTCAATTTTTAGATCTTTAATGGGGCGGAGGGAGTAGTGGGGTTTACTGGTTTAGGGAGAGGGATAAAGGAAGGCTTACGGTTTTGAGAGGAAACAATTTGTTGTGCTTCTTTATCTTTTTTAGTAGCCTCCAACCAATTTGTAGGTCGAGCCATGAGGACATGGGCCAAAATCTCCTCCTTGAGGCCACTGATAAAACACTCTCGAAAGAAAGCATCAGTCATTCCCTCTGTTCGAAAATCCAAGCGTTCAAATGAAGTTATGAAGTCTTCTACTATTCCTGATTGCTCCAATTTTTTCAAACGACCCAAATGGTTGGTGTCAGTGTCAAAGCGTTCATAAAGCTTAGTCACAAATTGGGTCCAAGCAATATACCCTGGACGGGAGGTTTTTCTCCATTTCCACCATTGCTAGCGTTCTTGATCTAGATGGAGAACACCATACCAGAGTTTGGCCAAGTCATCTGTAATGTTGTAGAGAGAGAAATAATGTTCCATTTGGGTGACCCAACTAGTGGGGTCCAAGCCATCAAATTTGGTTACATCCACCCGCGGAAGGCGTATGTCCCGTTGAAAGTGATGGGGCTGAAAGGAATGGGAAGAAGTTTCACCTTCAGTATTTGTATGTGCATCAGGAAAAGAGTCATCGATAGGGATCTTGAGTTTGGTGCAGAGTGATGCAAAGACAGATTCAATATGGGTGGTCAGTTCGTGTTTGACTTCCACCATTGTGGACTTCACGGATGCATTTATGGTGGTATTGATGGATGTATCATGGGAGGCAATAGTAGCACTGAGTTGTTGCACTTCTTTTTGGGTCTCGAGGAAACTAGATTGCAAGGTGTTGAAGCGAGACTCTAGTTCTTGGCTATGGGTATGGGCCATGAGGATGGGTGAACTGAAAAGGGAGTGGTCGGAGTCAGAAATTTTTGCAGAAAAATGATATGGATGAATGTGATAAGGGAGAAGAGATGAATCTAATGGAATAGGTCTCAAATAATGGTGAAAAAATTTCCAGACTTTTCTTTTACAACTGCGGGGTCATACTTCGGTCTGAAGAATGCTGCAGTGCTGAAATCCCCAAATTCTTAACCAGGAAAAAATATGTATTTACTTGGCGACCCGAACACAGATGCGCGGTAATAGATCTTGCTGGTTTAATTTGTTTATGTTTATGTTTATGTTTATGTTCCCCAAGGGTTAGGTATTCAAGGGTTCTATAGACAAGGGTTTGCCCTATGCTATAGCTCTCTAATATACGTGCGGGGCCCAACAGTAGTACTTGGCCCAATATCTTAGGGCACTAACTAAGGAGGATAGACCGTACCCTTAGCCGTACTACCTGACTACCCATGTACTAGAGAGTATCTTTTCGAGTGCTATTCTTAGTGACACTATAGCAGTCCGACGGTCGATAGGTTTATCTAAAGAGGGCTTTAGGAAATCTAGGTCGATCCATACACAGGTGTTGTCTGATGCGCTACCACTCGAAGGGGTACCAACAAGGGTTACAAGGGTGGTCAACAGATGTGCGCTTAAGAACCACTTTTATTTCCTGCGTGTATGAATCCCTCAACCGCGGGTTTATGCGTGTAACGACAAATTTCTATGGCTTAAAGACGTCGGAATACATCTCTACCCTGAAAAAAAAATACCCACAATTTCTGCCAAGGAAAGTGCTCTGATACCACTTGCAAAATACTAGATCTAATAAATACGCAGAATAGAAATAAAATGCTAGGAATGGCAGAATAACAGTAATATAACCAACATAATAATCCACAAAAACACATAAATAATATGAGAACAACAACTGAAATAACACTTTGATTCAGAAAGCAATGTTCACAGGCCTCTTCGAGGGGGCAACCTCTAGTCGAGCAGTGCTCTGTTACAATAATCTCCAAGCTAGGGTTTTCATACCCTCGACCCTTATTTATACTAAATATGTCTATTACGAGAAGCATCTAGAGGAAGATCCTTCTAGAAGCGAAAGCTTCTATTAGGTCTTCTTACATCCGCCTTATTCTATTTTATTGAAAGGCCTTATTAATATTGACCTTTATTACATTCGAATACATTGATCTACCTATGTGCGGGTTAGCACCTTAACACTAACAAGTTGTATTTAGTTTCAAGAAGCAATATTGGATTAAATGAATGCCTTTATAAAAAATAAATATTTCTATAAAGAAAGATAAAGAGATCATTCTTAGGGTCGACAATTTGGGGAATTTAAAAGTTTCTTACAACCAAAGTCGTTGAACACAATCCTCATGTGCATAAATGGATAATAAAGACAACATTCTTCATGAGATTCATCCCCTTGCATTATGTTTCATTCTGTAATTTATCTTTTTGTGTATGTGTTATTGTAAACGCCACCCCTCTCATTTGGCTTCTTGTATCAAATCCCCATTAATAAAATCTCAAGAAGCAAGTTATGCAACATATTCAGTGTTATTGTGTAATGTAGAACTATGCCATAGAAGTGATTTCCTCTTAACAAATGACCATTTCTTGTCATTTCTTCATATGTTTAAATGATATGCCAAGGGTACCTCCATGTATTTAAATATCTAAATATGTTTAAGTGTTTGAAGCACATTTTAATGATCTATTATATGTGTTAGAACTGCTAAATTCTTAATTGATCAACACGTTATTATATTTCCATAAGCTATAAGATTCATTCTCTACAATGGCTTATATGCTTATCTTGTTTTTCTTCTAATTCACCACTTCGCCCACCTTTAAATCTAAATTGTCTTAAAAATTCATGGACATATGACTCTTGGAGCTGAGAGTTTTTATTATCTGAGATGAGAATGTTTGAGGACTCTTAGAGAGAGAGAGAGAGAGAGAGAGAGAGAGAGAGAGAGTTTTTATTATCTGAGATGAGAATGTTTGAGGACTCTGTGAGAGAGAGAGAGAGAGAGAGAGAGAGAGAGAGAGAGAGAGAGAGAGAGAACTTCACAATTTTGCATAATTTTACTTAATGCAATCATGGCTTTAAGATTCACCCCGAGTCTTATTCGTTGGGGTTCCTTGACATCATTCTATTGACAACCTAGAACATCTTGAAGAATAACAATATGAAAACGTTCATTTAAAATATCTAAGCATTAAGACAATTTGAATTTCATCAGTTATAAATGCTATAAAATCGGCGTTAGAATGGATTGTAAAATTACTCACTTGAAATCCCCTCCTATATTCTATGCCACTCAAAAAATGGCTAAGGAATCTAAGTTCATACAAACAACTTACAAAATTATTATGAAATGTAATCCTAAAGGTTCCGCCAAAACCCATGTTAATTAATGTTTATATTTTGAAAAAATTATCTTACAATTTAATGATTTTCCCTCATTATTCTAAATTTTAATAACTTTGTACTTGCCAAAAATCTACTTTATTTTGATATTTTAGATAATGCTCATCAAACCCTTCTCTTCTTTTGTTATTTGAAATTTTGAACTCCCAATTAAATGGCACTAGACCTCCTTTCACTTCCACTTTATTTTGATATTTTAGATAATGCTCATCAAACCCTTCTCTTCTTTTGTTATTTGAAATTTTGAGCTCCCAATTGAATGACACTAGACCTCCTTTCACTTTGTAATTATAAAGTTAAAAGGGTCTGAATGGAAAGCCATAAGGCCTCTTTTAAAGATTAAGGCAACGTGAAATGAGCCCACCTCATTTAAAAGATTGAATGACAAAGTAAAAAAAATTGRCCTTATGACATGATTCGAAATCTCTCAATGTYTTTGAAATTCAACTCGATGACGTAATATGAATTTCACTATTGATAAAATATCTTAATGACATCTTTAATTTTTTCCCAATATGATTCTCTAATATTTTCCACGGAAACTTTTTAAAWTTTTCTACAATGGTATTATTAAAATCTCCCCGAAAACATGTTGAAAGATCCCGAGTGACATGTTTGAAATCATCCTAATGGAAAAGTAGAAAATGCCAACATGCCATCGAAGCTTTTCTAAAAATTGAATGACATCTCAAAAATATCTTTGTGGCAACCTATTGAACCCATTTTAAGGATTTATCATAAGGATTTATGTATTTCAATGATTAAAGTGGGCATGATAGAAAATTGTTATTGGCCCTAGGAAAATGGTACCATTGGGTGCACACGTTCTTACATTGGGTGCACACGTTCTTACATTGAAGAATTTTTTTGGAACTAAATAAAATTTAAATGAGAATGTATACATTGAATGAAAGTTAGTGGGGAGAGTAGAACATGGACTTTTTTCTCAATATTAAAAATTTATTGGAGAGAGTAGAACATGGACTTCTTTTTCAATACGAAAATCAATTTCGAGAGAAGGAATGCTTTTCAATATGAAAATCAATTTCTAGAAAAGGAATGCTTAGAGTTTCATTTCTTATTAAAGAAAGGGAATATGGATGATCTTTAAAGGATGTATATGTTGTTATGTAGGATACTCAAATATCTACAACTAATAGTTTAATTTATCAAACATCATGTTATTGATGAGGGAGCAATGCTTGTTAAATAAGTAGAAGAAGTAGTAGGCAATACGAAGTTAGAAAAAAGGATATTGTTGGTGTTGAGATATGCCAACCAATTTACACATGTGTTAGATATTGGGCAGATTTTCTGACCCCTATTATTTTGTATTTAGTTGGATCAAATCATCTAGACTTAGAATAGAGATAGGAGTACATCAATTGTAATCAATTTTATGTAACGGATTGAGAACTGCTATATATCTATGTAATCCTGTAGAGGCAAAGTGTCTTGAAGGAGAGTGAAAATGGGTAGAAATGGAAAATCAAGTAATGAATTTATCGATGATATAATTGAGAAGGTGCTAAAGATTATTGCATATATTGGTGATAGATACAGTTTTTCAAAAGTTTATAGGAAAAAGCTAGTGTGTCAACTTTATTTTTATTTTTATAAAAGTGCAAATGATGAGCATGAATGGAGTATCTTAACAAAACTGAAGAATCAATATGGAGGCCAATTTACTTAAATGATGAAGGGAATGCATACCGAATCTACTTTGGCATGGGAGAACCAACCAAAGTTTCAAAAATATCTTGAGGATAATGCACATTCTCATCCTATAATATAATTAACTATAACAATGTTAACTACTAGTTTTTTCCCTAGCTAGCTACAAGTCAAGTGATCTCAATTTCCCTACCTAGATGGTAAAATGTGTACAGGTATTTAAAAATTTCTACCAGAGACAAACTTAATATTGAAATCTTACATGGATATATTCTTTAGGGACATACAATATTTTTAGCGATTTTAATGCTAAAGTCATGGGGCTTGTTGTCATAATGTATTAAAGAGTTGCATTATTGTTTCTCAATTCAACATAAAATTGAGCTATTTAGAAATGAATCTATCTTATGAATATATTTCTATCACATCTTCAACAGTAGCTAATGGTGAACATTGATAGGGATCACCACCCATTAATTGTATATACATATGTCATATGCCAACTAGACATCTCTCATCCACCAACTATATAGACATCTCTAATCCCGTAATTATAAATTGAACAACTAAATGATTGGGCAATGAAAATTAAAACAAGACATGACTATTGTATGTATCCCCACTGTACAACCTTTCACCCTCCATACTATTTCCAAAATAGGAATGCATCTTGGCATAATTATATTGCTACATTCACTTACATGTGAAAAACACAAAATCCTTGAAGTACAAAGAAAACAACCCAAACATATTAATATATCTAGACTGTAAAGGCTTCAACCAAATGAGTGGGTTATTGACTTTGTATAATACGCATCCTTACCCAATTTTTTTAATGTTGTAATCCAAATTTCATATATTCTTTTGGAAATAACACTTTTATTCACCTATGTGTTTGCTAACTTAGTTGCTAATGACATTCAATATTTCCATTTTCACATCACATCCAATGTTTTGAGTGGAGAGTCCACCCAATGTTGTGTAAAATGATAGTAAAGGAGAGGTTGAAAAACAATCTATTTAATGCTAACATTAAAATTGAAATTAAAAGAAGAGGTGGAAGAACATAAAGTTTAAGAAATAAAATTTGTTAAGATTGTATTTCAGAAACTAAAAATATGGTTATAAATAAGGAGGAGATGAGTAAAAAAGTTAAAAAAGAAGAATAACATTAGAGCAAAGATTAAAGATAAAAATTAAACCTAAAAATAAAAAAGGAAATAATTTAAATAATAATAAATAAAACAAAATAAATTTAAAAACGAGAAGGGCTAATGATCAAAACCATAAATGTTTGATTATGTTAAGGGCCTCAAACCATGCACTACAACATGATATCATAATTTCAAAGCTCATAATTTCAAGGCTGGAGTTTTTAATTTCAAATAATATTAAATTAACATTAAAAAAAATTCAAAACAATAGCATGCAAGTATGAACTAGTCTCTACAAGTGTAGAAATTTGATTCCATAATTTAGGTGCTGCCACTGCACTTACACAAACATATGTATTGATATGTTAAAAAAAGTATTTTCACAAAGCCATATAAAACTTCCATAAATAAAAATATATATATTCTTGACGCTAATTTGATCTCCTATATTTTATCTTCTTACATCATATTCAAATTATTTGTGAAAATATCTTGAAACATCCCCAGATTACTTTTTAACATATTTACATTGTCATAGATGTAGCATGATCTCCTACATTTTATTTTCTTATATCATATTCAAATTATTTGTGAAAATATATTGAAACATCCCTCCAAATTAACATATTACTTTTTAAAATATTTACATTACCATAAATATAACATGGGAAATCATAATTAACTTGCATTCATCTATATATATATAATAAAATTATATTCAATTATTACTATTATTATGAATGGTTTTACATTATTATAAAATATTAAACATTCTATTGCTATACTCTTCAACTGCTATATTCATATTCATATGCCGTTGTATGTATATGGATAAATGTTATGGAGTTGCAGAATTGAAACATCTTTAATAGTTAATGGAGGGATTGAATTTATATATATCACATGAAACAAGTATCCCCATTGGATTAGAGTTGCCATCTAGTGTATGGGAGTGCCTGAGCTGTTAAGGCATAAATTAGTTCCTTTGGTGTAAAACAGTCCGTGAGGGAGTGCATGAGCTGTTAAAGCATTTTTAAGTGAAGTCATTAGTTCTAAACTGTGTCTGTGAGGGAGTGTTTGTGTCTGTGAGGGAGTGTTTGAGCACTTAAAACATTTTTAAGTGAAGTTATTAATTTTAAATTTTTGAGGACACCTCAAATCCAACCATATTAAGGAATAATATGGTTCGAAAGATACCTCAAATCCAATCATATTAAAGAATAATGCGGTCCATAAAAAAACAAAAACCTAAAATCTGAATTCTATAAAGCCGACACATAACATCTCTGTATCCGCCAACGCACCTTCAAAAAGTTTAAATAGGCGTGCGAAGACCTGTGTGTACTGTATGCATTATAACATATTTAAAAAATTTCAGTCTGAATTGAGGTGAACGTAAAGAGACGCTGAGAAAGAAGACAAACACTAAATTAAAAACCATACTGCATTGGTCGATGCCGGCAGTAAAAATATTATATGAACTTCATTTTATTTGTTCAACGTGAGCAACAGGAATTTGACTTCTTTTTCGTTATTTTTAGTATACAGATTCCCTCTGCTCATTTTCTCTGCGTGTCTTTTGTCGTCTACAATTTGGATGAACGCTCGATCAGCATCTTCTGCCGACTCAGATTAACGTGTCAGTGCTGGTATCGATTCAGTGGAAGACGTCCACATTGTATTTTTAAACCCTAAATGTGGAAGTATCTCTTTCAGTGTTTCTTTCCCGTGCACGCGTGATCAGAGCGAACTTTAGTTACAACCTTTTCAAATATCAGACACAGAGAATGGATGGATCTCGTTTTTTTAGTCAGTGGGATAATAGTATCACTGTATGATTTGAAATTGAAATCTCCCAGAGGTGGTCAATTATTGGAGAAGATACCCCATCTATAACAAAACCTCGTTCTTTATATAAAGATATCTGTAAAATTCGCTTTCCAGATGCATGATGATTATCTGATCATTTTGCTGCCACCCAATTTGTTTTATGTCATACCAACCAGTCCCACTGTTGTTAAGTTTAGAGTCAAGGTGCGTCTTCCCATTGAATCATGTAAGGCTGTATATTATTATTCAAAACAAAAACAAATGAATGCTTTGTCAGTAAGGAATGCTTGTTTTTTTGAAAATGGCAATATCTATTTTAATTTAGTTGTCAATTTCGATATCTATTTTAATTTAGTTGTCAATTTGCAGTGATTACAGTGATTTTGGTAGTTGTTATTTGTAAATATTGATTGTTGTTTGCAGATGTAAGTTGACCAATCATTATTATTAAAGGAAAATCAAGTTACTAAAATAATTATTTTATTAAGGATAAGAGAAAAAGTGTTTTTTATCTTCAGCCCTATTTAAATCAAGAAAATCACATCACCTAAAGTAATCATTTACTTAAGGGGCAGACAAATCCTTTTCATCTTCAACCCTATTTCAAATAATACTTTTCATAAGGTGCAGAGAAAGTGCTTTTCATCTTCAACTCTATTTAGACCTAGACAATCACTCACCTAAAATAACCCTTTTGATAAGGGGTAAAGAAAGTGCTTTTCATCTTCAACCCTATTTCAACCCAATTATTTGAAACTTATATTTTAAAAATCATCCTAATAAAACATAGAATGTTTTTTCTCTTTTACCATATATATATATATATAAACAAATCACTTATATTAATTGTGTATCTTATGGAGTTCAAATTTATCTAGTGCTCAATTAAAACATTAATGGGGTTATTGGTTAAATTTGACAGGTATTTACCAATTTTCTGCTTATTTAACCATCCTATACTAAGAATTTTAAAATTTGCATGTCTGATGTATACTTAATTTTTAAAACCATCAAATTGATGGGTGAGTTAAAAATTTACCTATATCCATTTTCAAATATATAATTTAAAGATATATATGTGTTATATATTTTTATATGACTTTGATATCTGAAATAAAAAAGTGTAAGCATTTCCAAATCAAATCAGACTGAAATATGCACAAATTGTTGGGTCTTTTGGTGTGTTAGAAAAATGACATCTCCATAGCAAGTCACATCATGCAAATTGCAGTCCTGCAAATCCAACACTATGCAAGTTAAACCTTGAAACAAGCTTGAGATTCATATGGCATGCCCACACCCATAGGTCATGGATATGCTATATAAAATACCAACTTATGGGGAAATAGTACTTTGTCCAATAGAAATAATAGAAGTGACTTTTCTTGTTTGTCTAGGTGAAATATAGATTTTTTTGTTTGATTTTGATATTTTTTAAGTAGTTTCTTTAGTGTTTGTACTAGAGGATATCATTAAAGGGTAAGACAAGAGTACTTGTCCTAATTGTTGATATTACACACTTATACCTATTGGAAATGGGCACAATTAATGATCTTTTAATCTAAAAACTTAATTCTATGGCTAACAATTGAGAATGCTGTCATATTAATCTAAAAACTTAATCCATATAATTGACAAATTTAGATGATTACTGTGCAAATTTTTATTTCCAATTTTAAATAATTAACAACAAATTGAAATGTAAATGACCTAATACCATGTTTAGAGTGGATTGAAATGTAAACAACCTAATGCCAGATTTAGAATGTGAATTATGGAATGTTAGAGGGTGAACCCCGGGGACACAGACTCCGTTGCACATTTGTGGAAATCCGTAAACATGGATACTATGCAACTAGAATGACATCTTGCGAAGCGAAACAACATGAGATAATAATGGTTCAGATTTCAGAATAATTAAATAACATGAGATAATACAACCACATAGATAATGGTCTGTTACTTGTTACGTGGAAAGGCGTACACCTATTGATAATGGGCATAATTAATGATCTTTTAACCTTAAACCCTAATCTGATGGCTATGCATTGAAGATGCTGGCATATTCTTAGTCGTCTTCCAAAATCAATGGATCAGATTTATTGTTCATAACTTTCTTGCATAAGGCATCCCTTAACATGTTTACTTTTTAACATTTACCTAATTACATTAAAAAATTACTGTAAGGATATGTAATTGCCACGTTCCATTTATCAACCTAATACAGCCAAACGTTTCATATTACGACAGAAAGGTTTTATATTGAGAGCACGCATTCTCAATGTATTGAGAACACGTGTTCTCAACAGCTACCTTTCCACGTAGCCGCGAATTAGCCGCTGTGCTAGTTATTCATCAGCCACATTTTATGCAGTTGCGTTAGTATGCAATTTCAACCATTAAAATTTACAATTTTAATTATTTTTCTAAATTTCTTAAACAAAAACCTACCAAAAAAAATTAAGATAAAAAAATAACATAATTACACTCTGTCCATAAAATTTATCTCATACTCCAGTAAAATCCTCAATGACATGTTAATAGTATAAATGTTCGTTTTATTTCTGTGCTCAAAAATCGACAAAAGCGGTGTGAATGTTCTGTTAAGCACGGTACATTTTGTTAATCATTAATTATTTATTGCTCTCAATGCAACATGAAGGTATCAGACGAAAAGAACAGAGAGCGTCTGGCAGGAATGGGCATCTCGGCAGGAAAAGTCGAAAAACAAGGTGCAGGGAATATCCAGTGAACAGTGTAACATCGATAGTGGGAAATGGGGTGGGTAAGAGTGAAACCCTTGTCCTTTTGCTGTTGTTTACGATTCTATCTGGTTGGGCTGAACATGAAAGCCAAGGCTGGTACTCAAAAGAGAAACAGGAGAAACTTCTGACTATATGTGTACGTGGCGTTTGCGTTTTCATTCATTGGGAACGCACAGATCATGTGGGAAAACCGTGTCGGAGATGGTGAAAGGCCACATCGCTCAGCGGATTGAGGAAAAGGAAGTGGCTGTCTGGTCTTGTAGGACTAGGGTTTGACGTATCGAAAGAGCTCGTCAGTGGTATGCATGTTTTGTCGGCGCCAGAGACGAAGTGATGGGACGACGAGAGTCTTGTGGTCTGTGAGAGTGGAAGAGGGGCCTGTCGTGCTCTCTGCGCTTTGCCCGGAGAAACCCTGCGGATCGCCCGTGATGTTGCATTCGAATCAAAGATTAATGTATTTATTTCTGTGAAATCCAATTAGATGATTTGTATTTATGGTTTGACAACAATGTTATAGATTATCAATGATTTGTGTTCATGTACTTGTAGATTATAAATGAATTGTATTCAATGTTGTAAATTATGTCAACAATGTTGTAAATTATGTAATATCTTATATCCTTATATACAATCAAATAGTAAATTTTAACTTAATTTCAACCTTTTAAACTATCAGGATGGTGACTATAATTTTTTCATCTAGGTGTTGTGTAAAAAGGAAAATAGAATCACTTGCTAGAAAAGTCACTAGGGATGCTTCTAACTAGTCCTTAAAATGTGACAAGATAAATATATACAAATCCCTAATCAAAAGGGAAAAAAAAGTACTATATAAATAGAAAGAAAGAGAAGTTTTTTAAGTGAATTTTGACTTGTCTAACTATCTTAAAGAAGAAAATCAACATTACTAAAATAAGAATGAGCTTTTTTGATCTCCATAGTTAAATAAGGCATTGAACAATCTCTAAAATGTCCTAAAATTAAATAATTTGTAATCTTTGTGACACTAAAAAGTTGTAAGTTGAAAATCACTTTTTCTTAGTATGCCTACTCACATTAAATCTCAATTTTAAAATGTGTATTATAATACTTACATTCCTAATATTTTAACTTATCAAAACTATATAGAATTATAAAATCTTCTCTTCCACCTTTTCAAATAAATATGAAAAAAATATTCTAAAACAAATGAAATATGGCAAAAATATTCTTAAAATCAAATAAACCAAAACATTATTTTAAATATAACATAGTGTTTTTCAAATCATTGATTGTTGTTTTGCATGAATTAATAATGATAAGGTAGATGTTATGGTGGAGATAATAACTTTTGTCAAATATGTTTGAAGTTATGTGATTTACATTATGTTTACTGTGTTATGTGTTATGTTTTTTTTTGAACGTGCGAATTAAATATTTATGGAACAATATGCAATTAATATGGGTTATTGATATATTTTCATAATTTCCATATTGATTACTAATACATTTTCATAATTTCCAAAATATGTAAGATTATATATTATTTATTTAGTTACCTTAGTGGTTGGTGTGAGGCTTAGCTATGCTTTAAAAAAACTAAGTATAAAATTCTTTATAAATCTAATTACCTTAGTGGTTGGTGTGGAGTTTAGCTATGCTTAATTGTTTTTTATAAACTCCTTTGTAAACCAAGTATAAAGGCTTCTTTGTAAAAGAAAATGTTTGACATTTTTAGTTCGTTTCTCCTCTTTAAAGAAACATAATACATATATAAACAATTGTTTTTTATAAAATCCTTTGTAAACAAAGTATAAAGGCTTCTTTGTAAAGGAAAATGTTTGACATTTTTAGTTCGTTTACAAAGTATAAAGGCTTCTTTGTAAAGGAAAATGTTTGACATTTTTAGTTCGTTTCTCCTCTTTAAAGAAACATAATACATATATAAACAATGATCAATAATTGTAAGAGGAGAAAGATGGTAAAAGGTTTAAAAGTGAAATTGGTTTACAAAAGATAAGAACAATATAGCAAAGTTTAATATTGAAGATATTTATAAATAATGATCAATAATTATAAGTGGAGAAAGATGATAAAATATTTAGTAGTGAAATTGGTTTGAAGCAAAAGACAAGAATAATATACAAAGTTTAATATCAATATGAATATTTATAATTTTTGTGTAATGAATATTTACAATGTTATATTATATTATGTTTTCTGTAATGAATATTTATAATGTAATATTATATTTTGTGTAGAGTTAAACGTATAGATTTTATAGATAATAATTTTAAAATTAAATTATTATCGTTTATGATAGATTTTTATAATTGTAATAAATTTTTATTATTATAAAATATATAAATTAAAAATATTAATATAAAATATATAAATTAATGATAATAATTACATTTTTATTAAATAATAGATTTTAGATAACTTAAGTATTGTTATTAAGTTTGAATTAATGTTTAAAATTTTAGTTTAATTGTAATTTTTGTAAAATTTTCAATTCTAAAATGTTATGGATTATAGAATAAATTAAAAGCCATTTTAAGTATTGTTATTCAGTTTGAATTAATGTTTAAAATTTTAGTTTAATTGTAATTTTTGTAAAATTTTCAATTTTAAAATTTTATGGATTATAGAATAAATTAAAGGTCATTTTGTTCATATATATGTTTTTTTTGGTAAATGTGCTTAATTGTCTGGTTTTTTTCTTACAAGATGATAGTGATCTAATATTATATTAATATGTATTATTTTGAAAGTTTAATATCATTTTTTTAAATACAAAATATTGATAGGGGAAAAGAAAAAAAAAACTTATTAAACTTTAAAGGTAAACGGTAATTCTCATTATAAGGAAAAAAGATTCCAACTAATTTTTCATCATGGATTTGAATTTTGAATTTTTGAGAAATTAAAATGATTTTAAATTATTTTTAAAGTGAAATTCTTAATATTATATTAAATCTGGAAATGCTAATAAATTTGTATTTGTTTTTTTTTTTAAATTTCGAAATAATTCTTATTATCATGTTTTATGATTAGTTGGTCATGATTTTATTGAGAAACACTACAATGTGATCTCCACATCAATATCAATATAACGAGGCTCTCTTTTTATTGTAAATACTCTAAATAATTTTTTAAACTCATTTTTCTTTATATATATATATATATATATATATATATATGAAAAAATAATAATAACCAATAATGTTTTGTCGACATATCTAAATAATACAAAAATATTATTTCAATTTATGAGTAAAGAAAATTACAAATATGATATTTAAAAAATTATTATGATATGAAATAAAAATATCAAGAAATAGTTGTTGCAACTCTAAAATAATTTGATTTATTATCTTTATAATTACAATGTTACATAACCTTTAAGTTATGATTCCTTAAGTTATGATTGAAATACATTACTCATATTCCTTTTTCATATAATAAATATCTGTTTTTTTATTTTTATTTACAATTAAAACATGAAATCCATTTCAATAATTAATTTATTAAATAATTAATATAATATTCATAAAAATTGTTAAAAAAAATTCAATTAATTTTTTTGTTTATTAATATTTTAAAGATAAATCCAAACGTTTCAAATGTATTCCACTCTTTAAAATTGAATATAATCTCTTAAGATTATGATTTTGGATCTTTATTTTATGAATTTTGGATCTTTGTTTTATGAATATTATAAAAAATATTAATACATTATTAATATATTTTTAAATTTAAATTATAGAAATAAAATAAAATTTTATTTCATATAAATTTATTTATTTAATTATATATAATATATAATTTAGTTAAAAAATAATATTAATTTAATTTTTATAAATTAAATTATTTTTAATATATATAAGTTAACATATTAACATTTTATTTTGTTTAATAATTTTATGTTTGATTGCTTTTTAGAAATATTATATAATTTTATTTTGTTTAATAATTTTATGTTTGATTGCTTCTAGAAATATTATATAATTTAATATAGAAAATATGTTATCACATAATATAAAAAATTAAAAATTATTAAAAAATAAAAAAAATTACAAGTTGATTTAAAATAAATAAATTTATATTTATATTATTTGATTTAAAGGAAATAAATTTATATTTATATTATTTGATTTAAAGGAAATAAATTTATATTTATATTATTGGGCCAAGTTTACTCTTATCTTGACTAAGCACATCCTTTTGTTTTTTCAACCAATCTGCGTTTATTAAACTTTCTTAATTTGTTGTTCCAACTGAAATATTGACGAATCCTAGTATTTGCGCCCTTTTAATACCTACTTGTGGTCTGTTATCCATGTGTAATTTCACACATTAACTGAAATTGTGTGGAAGCATTCCACATTTGTAAAAGTTGTGGTGACGAGAAATACCCAGTGTGATTTCTACACTTCTTGGAAATGTGAGTCCACCCAACCATAGAATAGTATATTCAAAAGATGGATGAAATCTGAAAATACTTAGAATCCATCAAACCTTATTGTCACTTTTTGGTCTCCTCCAGACCTTTTTTTTTAAGGCATCGTACCTTTGTTTGTACTATGTGAAACCACTTGAACAATCTAATTTCCATAAAGGAGTCCATGTTTTACTTGAAAACACGCACATTATATACAGTCCAATTTCCATAAAGGAGTCCATGTTTTACTTTAAAACACTTTATTCATAATTAAGAGATGCACATTATATAGATATGTTGTTACACTTAAAGCTTGCAAGTCTATGCATAAATTAAATCTAGCATCTTTGAATCACTTGGAAATATTTCATGTATGTTGATTGTGAGCAATGAATTATGATATATACAACATAAACATATTTAGATCTAAACTTTGTAAGAATAGCACATATTTTTTCACTAATGTTGGAATTTGGAATTGTATTTATCATATACAAATTCTGATTTCGATTTGTCTTG
Source organism: Picea engelmannii (assembly GCA_009831015.1). Classification (NCBI taxonomy): domain Eukaryota; kingdom Viridiplantae; phylum Streptophyta; class Pinopsida; order Pinales; family Pinaceae; genus Picea; species Picea engelmannii. The sequence goes on along the minus strand of ML788770.1, from coordinate 513,881 downwards.
GCACCATAGTTATAATGTTGACAATGATCCATATTCTTTGATATAATATATCAAAAACCAACATAGATCATTCTTAACCATGGATCTATGAAGCGTCTAGAGTATATGAGGGTGGGGCTCGCGGGGAATATGAGAGGAAATGTTAGTGGGGGGAAATAATAGAGAAAATGTATTAACATTTTCTCTCATATTCCCCCCTACCCCCACCTTCATATATGAGGGGTATATGAGGGGGGGGGG
>ML788770.1:481316-513591 GCA_009831015.1 Picea engelmannii | reverse complement strand
CCCCCCCCCCCACTAATATTTTCTCTCATATTCCCTTCCACCCCCACCCTCATATATGAGGGTGTCGGTGGGGGGAAATATTAGAGAAAATGTATTAACATTTTCTCTCATATTATTCTCATATACCCTCATATATTAGGGTGGGGGTGGAGGGAAATATGAGAGAATTATGAGGGTGGGAGTGGACTGAAATATGAGAGAAAATGTTAATACACCCTCATATATGATGGAACATCTTCTCTCATATTTCTCCCCACCCCATACATTTTCTCTCATATTCCCCCCCACCTAAGGGTGGGGGTGGAGGGAAATATGAGAGAATTATGAGGGTGAGGGTGGGGGTGAGGGGAAATATGAGAGAAAATGTATAGGGTGGGGGGGAATATGAGAGAAAATGTTAATACACCTTCATATTTGAGGGTGGGGGTAGGGGGAAATATGAGATAAAATGTATGGGGTGGGGGGAAATATGAAAGAAAATGTATTAACATCTTCTCTCATATTTCCCCCCACCCCATACATTTTCTCTCATATATCCCCCCACCACCACCCTCATATATGAGGGTGTATTATCATTTTATCTCATATTTTCCCCTACTCCCACCCTCATATATGAGGGATGAGGGTGGGGGAAATATGAGAGCCAATGTATTGTGAGGGTGGGGGTCAATTTGCTATTTGTATATGAACCTTTCCATTTCTGATTGAGTGTTCCCAAATCCAATCATTGAATACATGTAAGAGGGTGGGTGTGAGTGGTCACATCCCAAAGTAATTGGGCACATGGGGGTTGAGTAAAAATCAACTTGGGGAAGAGTGTGAGTCAAGAAAGACAAGCCAACGAGAGGAAATTCACATGGTTTGGGAGGACACTTTTTAGCGTAAGCAGAGAGCAAGAAACATAGCCGGAAGCTGATGCAACCATGGAGGGTGAATTCTAGAGCATGTTGGAGGGTAATTGGAGCGAATTGGAGTTGGAAAAGTGAAGATCTAGTTTGTCAGTCCTAAAGAGTGAAATCTGGCGTGAGTTGCACTAAAACAACAAGTGTTTGTTGTTGGTTTGCTGATAGTTTTCCTAGAAGCAATTTTCCCTTGAGTTCCCAACTAAGATATTCCTAGCTACCCATGCAAGAGAGAACCTGATAAAAGAATGGCACATTCTTTAGGTTAATCCTGGGAAACAGATGGTACATCCCTTGGGTTATACCTAATAAGTGAATGGTACATTCCTTGGGTTGGACAGGTCAAGAGGAAGAGAGATGGTGGAAAATCAGGATAGTTGTAGGAAAATGTCAACTGGGTTGATATTTTTATGAGTTGTGAGTAGACTGTGAGAGAGCACCCTCTTTTGTGGATTTCTAGCCTTAGTTCGGGGGTGATTGGATGTTGAGATTTGGATTAGTCAGTCTATGGTTGGGTAGAATTTTTGTCCCAAGAAGTTGGTTGCACAACTATTGTGAAAAGATAAGTGTTTTATCTTGTGGTTATGTTAAAGTTTGTGTTTAATTGTTGTGCATGAACTCTGTGTATTTGAAAGTGATTTATATGTTGTTGTAATGAGTTGTTTAGCTGCATTTCATGTTGATTATTAGCATGTTGTAGATGCATCTATTTTATGGTTGTAGACAGTAGCTAAATCTATTTTAATTTGTAGCTAAAAGATACATAAAATGATTTAACTGTAAATGAATTATATTAGTTAGCAAAAAAATCATTTTTTTGTATATTCTGCACCATAATGTCCCTCGGCTGGCCTGGGGGATGTTACATTATGGTATCATAGCTTCTGGTTCAAAAAATGTGCTTGTAATGGATCAAACCAAAGAAAATTGGTGAAATTTGTTGTTTCATATTTTGTCTGTGACCGATTTGGGGGAAAAACATAGACTTTAGAGAGAAATCCCCAATTCCATGAGTGAAATCTTAGTTTTAATGACTTGATATGGTTTGAGAAGGTTAATGGAGTAGAGAAGTGAAGTTGCGTATTGAAATTTGACCTAGAATGGTAAAAAATTGAGTTTTAATGGCCGCCTGTAGAGTTACAGGAAGTTTGAAGAATCAACGACTGAGATTTTGTTTGATCTCATGATTGACGGTTGAGATTCATCATGATAAATTTAAAAGTTCATAAGGATTTGACCATTTTAAAGGTTGATGGGATCAATGACCGAGACTAAATCATGGGTTGTGAAAGGGATCAAATCGATGGTCTAGATCAATCAGATAAAAGTAAAAAAATTTCTAAGTGTTAAAATTCACCAAGAGAAATTTCTGACAACCGATGAACAAATCGACTGAAATGATGAAGAGTTGGGTCATCCATAAGACATATCTGACCGTCGATGGCTGATGGTTAGGGGTCGGCCAAATTTGACGAAGTATTTTCAATCACCAATGAACATCACCGATGGCTGATGGGTCAATGGTCTGGGTCAACCGATTTTGGTGAAACGTTCGAATCAAGCAAGAAAATTCATCAATGGTCAATGTACCGATGGTTCGGCATTGGCCGAAGTCAGAGAGGTGTTCAAGTTGTTTAAAATAATTGACCGATGGCTGATGGGGGGAGGAGGATGATGACATCATCATCCATGTGTCATACCACATCAACATCCACATGTCATGCAACATCACCCAAGTTGACACCTCAAGATGATGTTTCATACCACATCAACATCCACATGTCATGCCATGTTAGCAGTTGCCACATTATGCAACCGAAGTGGCAGATGGTCGATGGTCAAATTGATCGTTTATGGGCTGATGGTTAGGTGTCGATCGAAGTTGTCGGGAGTTCCATTCGCCAACGAAGGTCACTGATGATTGACGATCGACAACTAGGTCAATCGGTTTGGAGTTGTGTGCAAGTTGGTCATTGGGGGGTTGGGCTGATGGCTGATGGCTGGGTCGACAGTTTTGGGAAGTATAGTGCGCACCATAAGAGAATGTCAGTCATCGATGGCTGAAAGAGAGTAAATTAACGGTCTATTTTTCTTCCAGCCTGAGATCGATGACACATATTTCACATAGGTAAAATTGTTCCATAGTTTCAAAAACAAAACCAAGTTTGGAGCCATTTTATTATTTTTTCCATAAATAGAGAAAATTACATCGGATTGGGATGAAACGTATGGTTTTTTTCCATAGAGAGGAGGTCTACAAAAGTTCCAACTAGGACCCTTGTCCAATTTTTCTTGAATTTGGTAGAAATTGCAAAATAGTGGTTTTTAAAGATCTCGGTCCATATCGTTGACAAAAGTCTAGAATAAGTCGAAAATCTTGGGGAGATTCCAAAAAGAAGGAATAGAAATAACCCATGAAGGAACTGAATAATACCTATGGGGATTGGAATGGGGACACTAAAATAGGCCAAAATCCACTATTTTGGGCCACTTTTTGGGGATTTTTGAGATTTTCAAAGAAGGAAAAGTGACCCTAGATCAGAAAACTGGAAAATTTTATTTAGTCAGCTTTGTATATACACATCTAGAAAAACAACTTTGGTTTTGTGAAAGTTTTCTAGAAATGCACAGATTGAGAGATAGCCAGTTCTAAAAATTCCGAGTCTGGAAAAAAAGAGAGTGAAAAAGGACAAAGTTGCAGATTCCATATTGTTGTAGTTTTTGACAGGAACATTAGATTGAAATTATGAGAGTTTTTATGAATTCCCTATCTTTGTTGTTATCTATGACTCATACAAAATTTTCTCGGGTTCTCGACATATTTTCTTTTGCAGTTGACAGAATTTGGCATTTCAATAAAATTGCACAATAGAGAAAATGCACAGAAAGGAGTGAAAATGGATTTTTCAAGAAGCCATAACTTTCATGTAATATTCCAGATATAAAAAATATGTAGAAAAAAAATAAATAGCTAGAAATGGAAGATGAACAACAATATAACCATAACAACACCACAATAATACCAAATTGATACTAGAATAACACCAGAAAGAGCACTTCGATTACCGAGAGCAATGTTCACTTGCCTCTTCAAGGGGGAAACCTCCAACAGAGAAGAGATCTATTACAATAATATCCAAGACAAAATTTCTCATACTCTTGACTCCTATTTATACTAAATATGTCTATCAAAAGAACCATCTAGAGGAAAATCCTTCTAGAAGCGAAAGCTTCTATTAAGTCTTCTTACATTCGACTTATTCTTCCTTATTGCTAGGCATTATTAATATTGACCTTTATTACATTGGAATATATTATTATACCTATGTGAGGGGTTAGGTCCCTAACATGTCCTCCCCCTTAAAAGCAACCTTGTCCTCAAGGCTTGAGATGTGGAAATTGTTGCAGAATGGTAGCTGGTTCCCAAGTGGCATCTGTTGGGGTTGTATCTTTCCACTGGACTAAAACTTCCTTGATGGTTCACTGACGTAGGCGACACTCACTCATGTCCAAAAATGATTTTGGTTGTATCCAGATGGAGCCTTCTTCATCCAACTCAAGGAGGTTGGTTTGAGTTTGGCACTTAGTTCCAATCACCTTCTTTATGCAGGAAACATGAAAAACATGATGTAGATTAGAATGACTAGGAAAAGCTAACTAATAGGCCACCTGTCCCACACGCTTGAGAACGGTATAAGGACCATAAAATTTGGGCGTTAGTTTCTGACAATGGTCAGCCTTGAGGGAATTTTTCTTGTAAGGTTGCAGTCGAAGAAACACATGATCCCCTTCTGCAAATTGACGTTCAGAGTGACCTTGATCTACTTGTTGCTTCATGTGATTCTGGGTCATTAACAAATTCTCTTTGAGGGTATGGAGAATAGCCTCTCAAACTGTAAGCATTTGGTCAACTGCCTCGACTTTCGAGACACCTAGAAAATATGAGAGAACTAAAGGTGGATTTTGTCCATATACTGCTTCAAAAGGAGTCATGCGGGTAGCTGTATGGTATGAAGTGTTGTACCACCATTTAGCTAGTGGTAACCATTGAGCCCACTAATTTTTATTTTCCAAGGAAAAACACCTCTGTTGCACCTCTTTCGTCATCTAAATGAGCAAAACAGAGGTGCTTACAAAATTAGTTGGGTTAGATAAGAAAGACAACTGTAAAGGAAAGGGTTAGAAAAAGAAACATAAAAGAACAAGCTAAGAATTAAACTAAGAAATGAAAGAACAACTAAACTATTGGGCATAAGGACATAAGAACAAAAAACCAATAAGACTCATGTCACTAATGGCAAGGATTATATTAGTGAAAGAAAACACCAAGAAGAAATAGGACTTTGGGTGCCTTCTTCCTCCAAGGGAGGGCTCTTGGACCCCCACAACTAAGCTCTTCTTACAACTTTGAAAGAAATGGTGAAAGAATCCCAAGCTAATCCACTCAAGAGGTGAGATGGATTTCCCAATGTAATGATGCCAGTATACTCTTGATGAGAAAAGAGGATTCCCCAAGAGAATAGCAACAGCATAGCCTTGCAAATGAATTCCTTGAAAATGAAGTGCACCCATGGCCTTGTTTTATAGCATCACTTTGAGGTATTGTGCAACTAGCTTTTAGTGTGAAAAGGGGTTGTTTAGGGAATTTTTAGGTCTTTGACCAGCCACCCAGTCGGATCCAACCGAGATTTGGATGTCAAATCAACTTGGAAGCTGAACCGGAAGTGGGTGGGAGGCCGACCAATATCATAAATGCACCATTCTTAGGTGTGCGTGGCTTTTAGCGACCACAGTCGCGCATCGTGCACATGTGCACTTTTTGTGCATTTCTAGTTTGCGCATGTGCGCGCACACCTTGTGTAGTCACAACGACCTTAATTTTATCATTGGTTGTATAGTTTTAGACCTTTTGTAAATTATTTTGTGGTAATTTTGGTCCATGGGTGACCTCATAATTGTTTGAAGATGCTAGATTCCTGTAACCATTTGCGGATGAAATTTCAGTGATAACAGATGCCCCCTGATGGATGAGGTTAGGAGCATATGTATAGCTGAAATTCATCAATGTTTCTTCTACTGAGAGTGCCGTTGTAAGAGAGAGCGATAGTGAGAGTATCAAGAGTGACCCATTGGAGGGAGAAGGGAGCCTGTAGGACCCAACCTTCCATAAGTTGTGCAAAAATAAACAGTGTACAAATGAGGTGGGCATGCCCCATGCTCGTGTCATGTAACTCAAAAAGAATGGTGTTGTATAGTAACTGAAATGGTGTGTTGATGTAGACAACTACAACACCCTCGGGGGCAGTCGTGATAAAGGCAGAGGACAATTCTGAGGAGGAACATACTTTGAATAGTAGGCAATGACACCTGTAAGAAGTATCACAGATTCTGTCGGTGTTGATAGTCCAGCCAAGTTCAGAGGTCTTCGAAAATTATAAGAAACAACTGCAATAGTCACAAAGTAAGACCCACCGTAGCATGAAAAAGTGTTGAAATCGAATGTTATGGGGGTCAACGACAGCAGGGAGCAATTGTGGTTCTCCCTGTGTCGTCCGAGACTTCTCATTGGAAAGGTAATGAGAGTCAAGATACTGTCGCCCTTCTGGAAATTGTGTTGATGTCGACAAAAGGGGGACGCGACTCCAAGAAGCAAAGGGATTCATGAGATCTACTAGGTGAGGTTAGGAACTGAGGAGGTACATGGATGAAATCAAGATGTATGAAGACTCAAGACTACCCTTGGTTGGGGGTATATGCGAAGTATAAGTGGCCGCAATCGTTCAACTAGGTCGAGTGTCAGGGGGACAACAAGACGTGGGATAAGTTGTGCCAGAGGCAGGACAAAGTGGACAAACTCAAAGAGAAAAGCTAAGTGGCATGTGGGATACTCGGATTATATGGACGATGTCAACAAGAGTAGATGATAAGGAGTGACCCAACTAAGGGCGACATGGGTTTCATTTTCCAAAAAAGGAAGAAGGTCGCCAAAGGTGACGACAAAAAGATATGTAAATGCTGGAAACAAAGGCTTTTTACAATTTATAAAGAATAATTTGGGATGAGTGTACAAATACAGAAACGGGTGCCCCAATGTAATATGGTTGAGCCCGTGAGGGTGCAATGTGCTTGGAGAACTGGTGGAGGTTGGGGGCCCCATGGGTGGGTTTCTGTATGAGGTAGATGGTATGGAGGGAAATTTGCGGAGGGGAAAATTGATTGTGGATGAAATGGAGGGTTAATGATACTGCGGAGGCGCATTCAAAATAGAACCTTGAAGAGATAACTTGGGAGTCCATTTGGGAAAGCTAGAAAAATGAGGAGAAGGAGAATGTAGCTAATTCATGACATGATGTAAGACTATCGGGACTCCCATCCCTAAATGGTTGAAAAATAGCATGAGTGTCAAAGTGCCAAAGGGTTCTATGAATGGGACAACTCATGTGGGGGAGAGTGCTACCTAGTGACAGTACCCAAAATGAAATGGAGGTGTCGGTATTGTAGAGCCAGATATGGGGATCCTAAAGGCAAATTTCAGAGGGTGTGACTGGAGATCCAATTGAGATTCAGAGGGAATGATTACATGTAAGTGTTGATTATATACCTGAAGGGGTTGTGCTGATGTATTATGACCAAGTACCTACACACATGAAAACCAAATACCCAACGTGAACAATATCTGAAGAGAATCGAACATACAAGCGTTTATTTGATAATTTTGAACATGAGCATGTGTACTTGGATAGGGTATGAAAAAATGGCGCCCTGGGGGCTAAGGATAAAAAATGGCCCAGGGACTGTCTTGATGTAGATAATGGGATGCTGATCCCGTGGCTGAAGACAGATCGAAAAATGGATATCCGGAGCTCCCGGAATGGTGTGTGGAAGTTTGGCGGAAAGGCCTATATATAGTTGTAGGGCCCACATTGCCACCTCATTTGTACCTGCTGTCAGAGTGATAGGATAAGAGATATTCAGAGGAGATTTGGAGATTTCAGGAGAATGAGGCAGCTGATTTAGGACCAACGAGCTTCAGGTTAGTGGTCTTATCGTCCTACATAGAATTAGGTTTCCTATTTGTGGGTAGGGCCTGTATGGAGGGTCGTACAGGGGGTTTTGTGGGTGTTGGCCCCCCAGTACATGGGCAATCCAGAAATATGCGCACATGGGTGTGCGCCTATTTTTCATCTATCTGCACATGGGTGTTCCCTAAAGGGGGAAAAAGGCACGCATGGTATGCACACCTGTTTGATACATAGCTGCGCATGGGTGCACGCCTGTGTTTTTGACAGAGGCGTATGGAGGCGCCGCTGTATGGCGGACAAGAGCGCATGTGTGCGTGCCTGTGGGGTGAACAAACACACATGTGTGTGCGCTTGTGTGTTTGAACAGATGCGCATGTGTGCACACCTGAGGGGTAAACAATCGCGCCTTGGAGGCAAGGCTGACGGGTGCAAAAACTCATATTTTTTGGAGTTTTTCATGTGTTTTATGTTCGAGATGGCTGAACTAGGACTGTATTATGTGGTCCACTGGCGAGAGTGGGACTGATCACAACTGAGGGAGGTTGTGACTATTGAGGAGCTGACGGTTCGTGCCACTTTGGCAGCCTGTGGGCTGCTGAAGTTCTTCGAGTGCCCTTTGATACGGGCTCAAGAGTATTTTTTATAGTTTTTGATCTAGATGTGGAGTCCAGATCCGCATTATTTTATGGTGCGGGGAGAGCATCTAGCCTTCACTGCGGTGGAGGATGTGTACTTTCTGACTGGGCTCCCTTTTCAGGGAACGCCCCTACCGATGGAGCCTGTGTTACCTAGGGACGTGTAGTTAGCTACCTTGGGCCGGAGGTATTGTTCAAGGGAGAACTTCATGTCAGGCTCCATAGTGAGTATCGGGGCTATGGATTCTTTAGTTCATTGCTGTGTAGCAGTGATGATTGTGAGGGTATATGGGTCCCCCGCGACTCAGGGGATTAGTGGTGGTCAGCTGAGGATTATGGGGAGGGCACTGGTCGGAGATAATTTTTCCTAGGGTTTGATGTTGCATGCTAAGATGGTAGGGAATCTTGACCGGTGTTAGACTATAGACTCAGGGGATTTTGCCTTTAGGTCCATCTTAGTGGCCTGGTTTTTGGAGAGGGTGCCAATGTTGTGCCCTAGAGTTTTATTGGGCGCACCTGGTGTGCGAGAGCCGTGATTGAGGCGGTGGCTGATGATTTTGATTCGCCATGGTGGTGGCGAGGGTGGCCATTTTTTCATGGCCTAGGCTGCACAGGTGTGGCGGTAGATGCCCCAGATCATACTGCAGTATCCATACTGTGGGGTTGACTTTCGGGGTGATCCGGATATGGTGTTACCTCCAGGAGAGGCGTTTGACCATCGAGGTATGTTTGTGATTTTTTGATATGTTGATATTTGAGATAGTATGACCATGTATTATGTATAGATGGATGTTGATGATATCTTTTGTTTGTTTGTATGTGCAGATGTGGGACCTCGCAGGCGTGAGGTTGAGTTGATGAGAGCGTCGGCTCGTCAAGAGCCGATGAGACCACCGCAGGGAGAGCCATGGGCAAGAGAGAGACGTCGGCGTGAGGACGTTGAGGCGAGACCATCCGGCGATGAGAGAGTGGCTAGGAGACATCGTTTTGATGACCCTGGTGCCGGGCCATCACATGTTCCTTTGGCAGAGGCCGGGGGAGATTTTGAGGATATTCGCCACCGCTTGGAGGCGGTGCTACAGGGAGTGCCTGAGGGCATGTGGTCGTGCATCTAGGACAAGGGAATCCTAGAGCATTGTGTGGGAGTGTCGCTGATGTGGCGGTCCATTGTTCGGTGAGTAGGAGTAGTAGGTGCTGTGATGACTGAGCAATTACCTCCAGGTCCGGAGGGACCGATAGTGGGTGGGGAACCACCGCTTGAGGGAGGGGCATGAGGTGGTGCTCTAGAGGCACCTTAAGTGTTTCTCTGTATATTTTTGTATACTTTATATAGGTTGCTGAGCCCATTTTGGCATAGTGATACCAGTTTTGTACCGAGGTGATTCACTGGCTTGCGGATTTTGTATACGATGTATTTTATGTGTATGTAAACATTTTGATGGCACTGTTTGACCGATTTATATATATATATATATATATATATATATATATATATATATTAGTATACATTTTGGGGTCTTTGTGATGTTCACATGTGTGTTTTTGAATGTTATTTATGATGTATAATCTATATATGTTGTGACAGGCTCTTGATGGTTTATGTGTGTGTGAAGGTATCTTGATGTGATATATGCCAATCGAGTATAATGTTAGCTAGGATATTTGTGATTTGGTTAAATTGTCTTGGAATATGTGTAAATGTAATGAAATCAAAATGTTGAGATAAAAGTATAACTTGCAGGTATTTGCGAAAGAAGCAAGGATCGCGGACACGGTACACATTGTTGAGATGGAGGACGACTAGTTGGGAGTCAAGTAAGACACTAAGGTGGTGAATACGATGTTGGCTGGCATCGGCGAGGAGGCCAATGATGACAATGTACTCGGCTTGGTTGTTGGTTGCTGAACCCAAACATATGTCGCTAGAGTGGAGCAGTTCATGTGAGGGGGTATAGAGGGCCCAAGCTACTGAAGTGAGATTTTGTGTCCAACGGCTAGCGTCATCAGCGTAACCGATGTGGTAGGCTGATGGAGGAAGCATCTGTCAATAACACAAATGATAGTTTAGATGTGAGGTATGGAAAAAGATTAAAAACACTATAAAAAGAAATAACCTAATGTAGAATGGCTACACATAGGCATAAAATTTCTTTAAGTAGAGCTTGTTGATGGGTTCTTTGAGAGAGAGGCCTTCAGGGGAAGCCATGATGTATGCGCCTTTGGTGAGGCAATGTTGGACAATAGAGGGATCAAGGCCAGGCATTTCTGTGTATGACTAGGCAAAAATATCCTGATATTCTTGGAAGAGGGTTTTATAGGCGGTGATTTCTCTAGGAGTACATGCGACGCCAATGGTGATTTCTTCGACGACTCCATTTTTTATGGAAATATCGATTTTGATGGTCGGGGAAATTTTGTCCATGTTGCCTTCTTCAAAAGCATCAGGGATAGGGATGGGGTTGTTTAACCAGTCGATATGCCCTGATGGGATAAAATCCTTGGTTTTGATTGCGTATATGGGGTGTTAGTGAGGAGGCGTGAAGGCTTCCCGTGGAAAGAAGAGCGCTCTGTGGTGTAGCGCATCCCATGGGTAGTTGGGGGTATTTAATTCTTTGAGTATGTCCTCATCACAATGGAATTGGCATGAATACAAGGGATCTAAAAGAGTGAAATCGATGACTGTCACCGTGTGGTTTTCCTTTGGGGATGAAGAAGCAGGGGGAACGATGCAATGAGATTGCGATGGTTCACTCGACATAAACCAAATATCGAGGTACTGAGGAGTACCAGTGGTAGTTGGATGTAAAATTTCTGTAGGGAAATGAACGTGAGAATTGGGGGGATTTGGAGGTAAATACTCAGATAAGTCATCCAAGAACCATGAAGGAATAGAGAGTGCCTCTGGTTCAGGAGAAATGATATGAAGAACCTCTAGTGATGAGGTAAGGTTAATCATTGATTCTATAGGGGGAACAAAGGTTTGAATCAGGGTCGATTGGCGTTGCCTGTATTCAATGATCATAGGACATTGGTATGTAAAATGATCTAAGGATTCACATAGAGAGCAAGGGCATCTCATACGTTCATTGACTGAAGTTGTGACATAATGGATGTCGATGATGTTTGGTAGGGATGATGTAGCTAGATTGGGTTCGTTCTGGAATTTTTGGCGTACTGCGACTAATGTCTGCCGGAATTGAGGTAGTGTTGGGCAATGGTGTGTATAATGGCCATATTTTGAACATATGGCACAAGCGAATTTGGTTTGAAGCCCTTTTCTACTTGCGTTAGGGGAGGTAGCGGTAGTACTTGCTACAGTGACGAGCAGTGATGGTGTTTGATTGAGTTTAATTCGGTTACGTAACTCAGGTAGAGATGGGAATTTGTTGGTTGGGTTCCCATCTTTCTCACATAGCGCGCAAGGAGGTTGGACATGTGGGAGGAGTGTATTTATGGGCTCCTTCTTCTTTCACCTACCCCCAACTATGGCAAGGAGGTCAGTGAGTGGGGGTGTAGAGGGTATGGTGGGAGTGAGTATGGGAATCGTCATTAGGATTCCTTCCATTTGGGGGGGAAGGGATGGTTGAGGAACCATCTCTGGTGGATGTAAATACCAAACTGGAATTACCAACACCATATTAGGGAGGGTAAGCATTGTGGCTACTTGAAATGCTTGTACGCTTGGTGGAGGGTAGAAGAAGGTGATTTGAGTAATGGCTTGGGGAACTGTCTCCCAAACTGGGATATGGCCTTAGGGAGAGGTGAAATCATGAACTGGTGGAGTTGACGAGTTCGCAGGAGGCTCGTGAGGGAGGAGCTCTGCGATTAGTGGGACTTCATATATGATAGAAGCCTCCCTAGGAGGAAGGGTATCCTCTATGTCAGTTCCTTTGGACGATACGACACATACCTGATTGGAAGGATGAAGGAACGGTGGTGCACCATGGTAAGTTCCTAACAATGATGGGTCTTTGAAAATTTCAGGACCCATTTCGATGAGTGGGTATGCTTCAGGATTCGTGTGGATGAGAGGGAGAATGGTATCGATGTTGGCAGAAGGGTTGGGCTCATAATGTGAGACTTGGTCAATTGTAATGATCTTCCCATTATGGGGAAACATCATGGTGCGAAAGACGGAAGAGGCAACTCCCTTCATAGTGTACATGTAGCTACGACCAAACAAGATATTGTAATCGAGTGGGGCATCGATAACTTCAATGTCAATAAGAATGGTCTTGCCCCTGAGTTCTACATGGAAATTTTGGAAGATCCCTTCAAGAGAAGATGGTCTTCCATCATAATCTCTTAAGGTAATGGCAGATGGTATGAGTTCGGGGGAACTGAGTTTCTTCCATACAGACTTGGACATGATGCATGTGGATGCGCCTTCATTGATGATGCATTGATGAACTGTAATGTTCTAAATTTTCACTGGGATTTGAAAAGAGATTAGAGAGGGGAGGAGAGGTTCTCCACTGTCGAGATCAAATGTGATGAGTTGAGTATCCGTGAGGTCAACTGTCCCCAAGGTGGAAAGTAATGATTTCCGCTGAGTGGGACAAGTTTGAAGGACTTCTAAGACTGACATGGCAGTCGGGGATTGTACTAAGTCATCGACCAAACTGTAATTATGAGCTGCCCTAGCCTGTGGGTTGTGGACATTCCTACGCAATGGGATGCGAGGGATGCGAAGAGATGTTTCTATGTTAGGGTGAGGAATCACCAACATAGGTCCCATTGGTGCTGGGATTGTTTCTAGGGGAATGGGAGGAGACTCAGTGGGTGCACGGTATTGACGACTACATGTTTGCAGAAGGATTTCTTCCTCACTAGTGAGGAGGATAGTAGATCTTCGAGATTGTTTGGATTGAGATACTGTCCCAACTATGGTGGGGTAGGCTGCATGTCTTGTTGGGTGTTCATCACACCCTGTTGCGGAATGAGATTCTGTAGCACAGTTGGGGAAGGTTGTGGGGCCTACTGAGGGGCAGGCGGTGCTGGAGGATGTGGTACACTTCCTGAGTCTTTCATCCGTTTAAAATCAATGATTTGGGGGAAATGATGAGTATAATGCTCCAACTCACCGCAAAGGGCACAAGGGAAGGTGGTTCGAAGAGTATTGTTATTTCTCCCTTGACGCCTGTTTTTATTGCCCCCTTGGGGGTTCTGATTCCCTTGATTCTGGTTTCCCCCAGTAGGTTGGTTCTATTGGGGGTGATTCTCGCCTTGACCTGGGTTTCTATTGTTCCTGTTTTTTCCTTTATTTTTGGCATTATTCAACTGATGGGTCGGATTTTACGTATTCAGCTGTTCAAAATTTTGATATTGCTGAAGGGGAGAAGGTTGAACAAAATTCACCCTAGCATGAGGGTGTGGGGGAGCCATGGGTTGTGGAGGACCAGGGAATGGAAAGTACAAATTATGTTGGGGTAATGATCCGTAAGGTACATAGGAAAGCGTGGTTCTTTCGCTAATACTTAGAGTATAAGATGAGGTAGAGGGAGTACCAGAACTTGTTTGGATTGGTGGGTGTATTGTGGGTGCCGGTGGTGGCCCACTGATGGGTGGAGGAATAGAAACAGGGTATGGTTGTTGATAAGGGGATGGAGGGTAATAAGAGGTTCCCCCATATGCCGACAGATATTGAGGTGTGCCATACATTGGTGGTTGTTGGGGTTGTGGAATGTGGTGTGTGGTATTACCAATCAATCCATCTGCTGAGTGGGACATCCAGGGCTTGTCTTGGTTGAATGGCATGGGTTTTGGGAGGTTAGGAAGTACTGTGTACATGTATCTTGATTGTGAATAGTTGAGGTCGTATTGTTGAGCCTTACTGATGGCTTCTTCTTCTGATTGAGGGAAGGTGGAAGCTACATCTTTACCAAGGAGAGAGACAAGTGATCTGAGAAACTAGTCAAGACACTATTGTTTGGTGGTTTTGACTTTGCACAAACTACGTCATCGACACTACTCGTGAATGTGATCAGTGATATGTGTGGCTGAAGTTTGTTTAAAATTAGAGAGTAGTTTAAGACCATTGTCATGGAGGATTGGTAATTGGAAGAAGGTCAAAAATGCTTTGGCCAAGGACTTGAAAGTCGCATGGGACCCTAATTTTTCGTCTACATACCATTTGGCTGATGGGCCAGTGAGTGTGCGCTGAAATAATCATAGTCAGATGGAATCATCCATAGTGTTGTTGGAAGAGCACCATAGGTGGAAAGTCATGACATGGTTGGCAGGGTCATCGCATGCCTTTCCTTCAAACTTGGGGATGTCTGAAGGTAGTTTGGTAGGCATTGCAGGCCATGTGGGGTCATGCAATATAGGGTCATTTGTGATTTTGCTTAGATATGGTATGTTAAGAGAGGCTAAATATGGCATATGGAGTGGTGGCAGAGGATTAGTTCCAGCCATGGTGTGAGTGTTCTGTGAACCTGACCCTTGAGGGGGGCTAGGTGGGTTGGTACTTCCCCCTTGAGAGGAAGTTGCCCCCCCGCTTCCGTGTAAAGGAGAGCGATTAGACAATGGTCCTTGGGAAGTGGACCCAAGTAAGGTGGAACCAAGCAAATATGATCCTAAGACAGTGGCACTCACTGGGGTGTGAGAAGGTGGAGCCGATGAGTTGGCAAGACTAGGAACTCCCCCTAAAATAGGAGGGAGGTTTAGCAAGCATATGGAACGACGGGGGTTTTGTGGGTCCCCTATGATGTCCGACTAGCTAAGTGGATGTGTGTGAATTGTGGTGAGAGTAATAAATAAACAAGAGCCTTTGTTGCAATTTTTGAACTTTACACGATATATATCTAAATCAAAATGTAATCAGAAGTGCATCATAAAGTATTTTTAAAAAGAAGGATATATGTGGATAAGTGGGTTTTGTTCGCGTGGGGGATCAAAGAAAACAAATGCTCATGTCCTAAAATACGTAACGTCCTTCCTCTCAAATAGCACTGGACCTTCCAATAGTACTCAACAGTGGGGTCTGAAGTCACTGGAAGAGAAACTAGTGAAGGATGAAGTAATCAGTTAAAATGAGGGGAAAAGTGGGCATATCCCGAAAGAGCTGGCGATATTTCCCAATAGCCACACAAAATCTGATCAAGGTGCAATTGCAGCCCACAATTTCCACCTGGGTAGATGTCCTAAAATTTGGTCACTAGGTACCTCAGTCAAAGTGCGACATTTAGATTTTCGGCCTAAGAAATGGGTCACGGGTTGGATCCCATCCAAGAGGCGGGTGCCTCAAGGGGGGATGCACAGAACAACCAGACCTCGACCTTCAACCCTTCACAGGTATCTCCTTGCCTTATGGTGTTAGGAACAGTTGACTTGGAGGATTTTCAGTTCCCTATTTGAAAACTTCTATTGTTTTGACAATGTGAGAACTAGATAACATGGAGTTATTTGGATGCCTATCCCCGAAATCCTACCTAGACTAAAAAATTTCTTTTGGCACCTCCTGTGGAGGAAAACTTAGTGAGTTTTTAGAAGTTTTTTAGATGTGGTTTGTTTGAGAGACTGGGGGTGTGAGCCAATCTCGTTGAAATTAAAATGGGAGTGGATAGTTTCGTCAAGAAAAGGGTGGGGTGTTTCAGAATCCCTTTGGAGGAAACTTACTTTGACCTCCATGTTTTGAGATGAAGACTATGTGGGTGATAAGTGACTTTTGTGTGTGAATGAGTGAAAGTGTGCCAATATTTTAATGAATTAGGTGTCACCTTGTTGCATGTGGACTTCGCTTGGTCCTTACAAGTATTGATTACCTAATTAACTAATGCCTTTGGTACAACCTTGCATAATTCAAAAGTCCCTAGGAAACTAGTATGTGGACATGTGGGTCCTTTACTATTTCTTTAACTCCCTATTGTGATTTAATCTAAGAAAGATTTGAAACTATCCTAGATTTGTGATCATGTGGGCATGTATGGGCCCGTTACAAAACCTTTAAACTTCCCTAGTGATTTAATCTAAGAAAGTAAATTTCAACACTATCCTATATTTGTAGCATTTGGGCATGTATGGGCCCATTACAATCTTGAGATGTGTTTGAAAAATAAACTAAGAGGAGTCCCGAGGGGGCTGTTGTCCTCTCCTAAAGGTTTTATTCTTTTTTAAGGGAGATGAAATTGTCCTATAACCTTTTTCTAATTCTCAAGGTCGTTTTATAGTGTGAGAGAAGAGCATACTAAACGATTGTTATCCAACTTCTAGTCCCAATGCAAATTTTATGTGATTACAAATGATTCCAACTTATACTTTTAGTCAAAGCAAGCCATCCATGTGGCAAAATGAAAGAAAAAGAGGAAATAACGATTTTAAACCCCCTAAGTGCCTATGTGTTTTGACTAATCCCTTTATATGGAGAGGGAACTAAGTGGTGCAGATTACAACATGCATGAAATCATTTTTAAGAAGGCTAGGGGCCTTCCCCAAATCACAAAAAGGATTACAATGTGTATTTTTCTGCACAGGTGCACGAGTATCAGAGTAGACAGAGGCGCACTGAGTGCCTGTGTGTAGACCGAGATAGGATTTTGGGCGCAGGTGCATAGAACAACACTGTAATTTTGGCGCACGTGCGCACGATGTGCGACCGTGGGTCAATAAACCCATGCACAATTGACACATGGACGTGAAGAAAATTTTGGATGGAATTCTCTCAATTTAGCTTTGAATTGGATGTTTTGCAGGTCATCTTGGGCCGGTTAAGGTACCTGCAGGTCAAATAAACCAAAATAAGAGCTAGAAAAACCCAAATGGGGTAGGAAATTGATACCTTTGCCCAGTGGAGTCGCCAATATGTTGCACCTCTTTCGTCACCTAAATGAGAAAAACAAAGGTGCTTACAAGCTTAGTTGGGTTAGATAACCAAGATAGTTGTAAAGGAAAGGGTTAGAAAAAGAAACATAAAAGAACAAGCTAAGAATTAAACTAAGAAATGAAAGAACAACTAAACTATTGAGCATAAGGACATAAGAACAAAAAACCAATAAGACTCATGTCACCAATGGCAAGGATTATATTAGTGAAATAAAACACCAAGAAGAAAAAGGACTTTGGGTCCCTTATTCCTCCAAGGGAGGGCTCTTGGACCCCCACAACTAAGCTCTTCTTACAACTTTGAAAGAAATGGTGAAAGAATCCCAAGCTAATCCACTCAAGAGGTGAGATGGATTTCCAAATGTAATGATGCTAGTATACTCTTGATGAGAAAAGAGGATTCCCCAAGAGAATAGCAACAACATAACCTTGCAAATGAATTCCTTGAAAATGAACTGGACCGATGGACTTGTTTTATAGCATCACTTTGAGGTATTGTGCAACCATCTTTTAGTGTGAAAAGGGGTTGTTTAGGGCATTTTTAGGTCTTTGACCAGCCACTCAGTTGGATCCAGCTGAGATTTGGATGTCAAATCAACTTGGAAGCTGAACCAAAAGTGGGTGGGAAGTCGACCAATCTCATAAATGCGTCATTCTTAGGTGTGTGCGGCTTTTAGCGACCACAGTCACGCATCGTGCGCATGTACGGTTTTCGTGCGTTTCTGGTTTGCACATATGCACGCGTGCCCTGTGTAGTCACAACGCACCTTAATTTTATCACTGGTTGTATAGTTTTAGACCTTTTGGAAATGATTTTGTGGTAATTTTGGTCCATGGGTGACCTCATAACTGTTTGAAGATGTTGGATTCTTGTAACCATTTGCGGATGAAATTTCAGTGATAACATATGCCCCCTGATGGATGAGGTTACATAGCTTCAATCCTTTTAGGATCCACCCTAACACCGGCCTTACCAACATGATGACCCAAGTAATCGACTTCCGAGCAAAAGAACATTTAGATTGTTTCAGGAAAAGTCGGTGTTGAGAGAGTAGATGGAGAACTCGATCCACACGAGAAAGATGGTATATCTAGTTTTTTCTATATATGAGGATATCATCAAAGAAAACTAAGACAAAATGACGGAGAAAAGGATGAAATAGATGATTCATGAGCCTTTGGAAAGTGGAGGGAGCATTACACAAGCCAAATGGCATGACCAAAAACTCATAGTGGCCCTCATGAGTTCTAAAGGTATTCTTAGTAATGTCGACCTCTTTCATATGGATCCAGTGGTAGCCAGAACGAAGATCAAGTTTAGTAAAGAACTAGGCGCCACTCAATTCATCCAAGAGGTCATCAATGACATGAATGGGAAATTTGTCTTTAATGGTGAGTTTGTTGAGTGTGCAGAAGTTAGGACACATGTGCCAATAACCTTATTTATTAAGGACCATGACCATAGGAGAAGAGTAGGGGCTCATACTAGGGCGGATAACACCCATGTTAAGCAGTTCTTGAACTATTTTATGAATTTCATTTTATTGGGAAAAGGGGTGACGATGGGATAGATATTGGGAGGAAGGATTCTTGGGACAAGGGGAATGGAATGATCATGAACACCACGGGAAGGAGGGAGTCCCTGGGGAGTGGAAAAAACCACTTGATGTTTAGACATGATGGATTGGAGGTCCTGCGACACATAGGGTGTCTCAGTTTCTTTTATGGCATGGAGTTGGGAAATTACACCAGAATGACCTTTTTTGAGTATCTTTTCCATGCAATGGGAACTAATGATATCAGGAGAACCGACAATGATGCCTTGGAACTTATATTGTTGGCCCTCCTCGTTGAATTGCATGGTTAATTCCTTAAAATCCATGATAATGGGACCCAAAGTCCTTAGCCAGTCTGCACCCAACACAATGTCATAACCGCCCATGTCGATAGAAAACATATGAGATTTCAGGTGGTAGTCACAAATTTGGAGACACATATTTTCACAAAGCCCTCCACATTTCATGGACCCTCCATTGGCAATCATGATTTGGAAATTATTGATTGCACGGATATAGAAATTAGTTTCTTGGGAAATGCGGTGATGAATAAAATTATGGGTGCTTCTACTATCAACAAGAATGATGACCTTCCTATGCTTGATGTAGACAAATAACTTGAGGGTTTGGGGAGCAGAGAAGCTAGTGAGAACATTTAGGGAAATGACTGGTTCTACTTTGGGAGGGTTTGAGGGAGGGGTTATGTTAGTGGGTTAGGTGACATAGACACAAGGGGAGATTCAACATCCTCTTATGAAACACCCTCCGAGATGGCCATAAAAATATTTTGTTCCTTACACTTGTGTCCCGGAAAATAATTGTCATCACAATTATAACAAAGGCCTTTGAGTTTCCATTCAACCATTTCAGCCCTGGTCAATTTTTGGATCTTTAGTGGAGTAAAAGGAGGAGTGAGATTTACTGGTTTAGTGCGAGGAATAAAGGAGGGTTTCGAGTTTTGAGAAGAGACAACCTGTTGTGCTTCATTATCTATTTTAGTAGCCTCCACCCAACTCTAAGGCTGAGCCATGAGGACATGGGAACAAATCTCATCCTTGAGGCCACTGATAAAACATTCTTGGAAAAAAGCATCAGACATGCCCTTTGTACGAAAATCCATTCGCTCAAAAGAAGCTATAAATTATTCCACTGTGCTAGATTGTTTCAACTTTGTCAAACGACCTAAATGGTTGGTGTCAGTGTCAAAGCGTTCATAAATATCTGCCATAAAGTGTGTCCAAGAAACATACCCTTGACGAGTAGTTTTTCTCCATTGTCACCATTGCCAACGTTCTTGATCTAGATGGAGAACACCATACCGGAGTTTGGCCAACTCATTTGTAATTACGTACAAAGAGAAATAATGTTCCATTTGAGTTACCCAACCAATGGGATCCGAGCCATAAAATTTGGTCACATCCACACACGAAAGGCGTAGGTCATGCTGAAAGTGATGGGGTTGAAAATTATGGGAATGAGAGGAAGTTTCAACTTCGGTATGCAAAGGTGGCTCAGATAAAGGGGGATCTGCAGGGATATGCAACTTGGTGCATATCATTGTAGCGATAGATTCAAGTTGGGTGGTAATGTCTTGTTTGAGGTCTTCTTTGAGCTCCTCGATTGAGGTGACAATGGAGGAATGCATGTTTTTATTGATGGTGGCAATATTGGCACTGATATGTCTCACTTCTTGTTGGGTCTCTGTGAAAATAGATTGCAAGGTATTGGAGAGAGATTCCAAGTCTTGGCTATGGGTATGGGCCATGATGACGAAAGAATTGAAAAGGGGTGGGTGGGGTCAAAATATTTTCTGAAAAATGATAGGTATGAATTTGATAAGGACGACGAGAGAAATCCAATGGAATAGGTCTCAAATAATGGTGCAACATGATCTAGACTCATTTTTTTTTTTACACCTGTGGAGTTATACTCTGGTCTGAAGAATACTGCAGTGATGAAATGCCCAAATGCTTAATCATGAAGAAATGTGTAGTGATTTGGCAACTCGAATGTAGGAGACATAGTTGCGCGACAATATATCTTGTCTTTTTTGTTTTCTTGTTTCTGTCCCCAAAGGTTAGGTATTCAAGGGTTCTATAGACAAGGGTTTTCCCTGTGCTATAGATCTCTGATATACATGCAGGGTCCAATAGTAGTACCCACCCAATATCTCATGGAACCAACTAAGTAGGCTAGACTGTGCCCTTAGCCATACTACCCAACTACCCAAGTACTAGAGAGTATCTCACCGAGTGTTGTTTTCGGTGGCACTATAACAGTCAGGCGGCCGATCGATTTATCTAAAGAGGGCTTCAGGAAATCTATGTCGATCCGTATATAGGTGTTGTCTGATGCGCTACCACTCAAAGGGGTACCAACAGGGGTTACAAGGGTGGCCAACATATGTGCTCTTAAGTACCACTTGTATTTCCCGTGTGTATTAATCCCTGACCGCAGGTTTATGCATGTAACGACAGATCTCTGTAGCTTAAAGACGCCAGAATAAAAATCTAGCTTGAAAAAAAAATTACCCACAATTTTTTGCTAAGGAAAGTGCTATGATACCACTTGTAATATTCCAGACATAAAAGTATGGAGAACAGAAAAAAATAGCTAGAAATGGTATATGAACAACAATATAACCAGAACAACACGACAATAATACCAAAATGATACTAGAATAACACCAGAAAGGGCACTTCGATTACTGAGATCAATTCTCACTTGCCTCTTCAAGGGGGAAACCTCCAATAGAGCAGATCTCTATTACAATAATATCCAAGACAAAAGTTCTCATACCCTCGAATCCTATTTATACTAAATATGTCTATCAAAAGAACCATCTAGAAGAAGATCCTTCTAGAAGCAGAAGCTTCTATTAGGTCTTCTTACATTCGAATTATTCTTCCTTATTGTTAGGCCTTACTAATATTGACCTTTATTACATTGAAATATATTATTCTACCTACATGAGGGGTTAGGTCCCTAACATTTCAACTCAGAGATTAGATTGGGGCATGAGTAGAACCATTGGAAACATATTCCATAGATGAAGGCATCTAGGGAATCATAGTGTGAATTGATGAAATGTGTGCTTCATAAATAGATGAGGAAATACCATGTATTCTAATTAATGAAATGTTTTATAATACACATGTTCTAACAATAATTATTACATGCACATTTCTTGCAGAATTAGAGGTACAAAAATAAACTTTAGTTATTATATTAGGAATGGAGTTATGGAAGATGCTCAGGGATCTTACAACCATGAGGAATAGATCATAGGTCTACATGTCAACATGGGGAATGATGAGACATAGTCAAATGGAAGAAGAGATAGGCAATATCCTGTCATTATGAGAAGTATTCTTAGGGAAGTGTAGAGCTACATGGATGATAATGAAAGATTATGAAGGCTCAAGAAGAGATACTTCATATCTTATACATGTTTCATAATCAGATTAACAAATATTCTAGCACCAATCAAGCAACTAGTTCTAGACAAGCATCAACATCGATATCCCATAAAAAAAAGGGATGATCATGGAAATGATGGGAAGTCAATAAGAATGAGAAGGCACCATAATTATCCAAGGAAATCCACTAGAATAACTCATGCAAGCTCAAGGACAGGGAGTAGACCAAGTGTGTCTCATGTTCAGAGGCAAAGAAGAAGGCATGAGGAAGATATATTGAAAGGTGAAATCAGGAAAATAAAGCCATCTTATTTAAATGGTGAACACCAGAAGGGTGAAGAGGTTGAGCCTTGACTATTGGAAAGGAAAGGCATCCATGATTACCCCTCTCGGGTAGAAGCTAGAATTTCTACCTACCACTTGTAAGGAAAGACATCCATGTGGTGGGATCAACTTAAGCAAGCCAAGAACGTCGATGAGAAAATGATCCCATGGAGGGAGTTCAAAGGATATTTACGAGAGAAATATTTTTCCGAGCATTACTGTGAGAGAAAAATGAAAGAGTTCTTTGAACTCAAGTTTGGAACCATGACAACGGAGGAATATGAGAAGCAATTCTTTGAATTTTTGAAGTATGTTGAATTCATCAAGGATGAAGAAGTAAAAATCCAAAGGTTTCTAAGTGGGTTACCCTTCTTCTACAGTGAAAATATTCAATATGATAACCCCAGGACCTTGGAAGAAACCATAAGGAGAGAAATACATATTTATGAGCAAAGCAAAGGAAGGCCATTTTTCCAAAAGGCTTGGAATGACAAGATGAAATTGAAAAAGGATCAAAGGCAGAAAGGTTTTAAACCACCCTTTTCAAAAATAACTCCCAAGCAAATTAGTAAGATTAGGAAACCCAAAATGATCAAAAGAATACATATTCATTTGGGAAAATACCAAGGAAACAACCCGTTCAATGTTGGGAATGTGAGGGGAATCACTTATATAGGGACTTCCCTCACAAAGGAGAACGAATGAGGATTTTCGATAACATTCAGGAGGTTGAAATAGTGGAAGACATGGGAGGAAGCATGCCAAGGATTTATGCAACATTGGAAAACAAGAAGACATAGTATCAATCCCCCATGATCAAAGTGGAAGGTAATATTGACAACCAACCCATAACAATTTTGATTGATTCTGGAGCTATCCATAGTTACATAAATGATAACATTGTTGAAAGATTTCACTTGCAAAGAAGTAAGCATAACAAATCTTTGTTAGTTCAGTTAGTCACGAGGTCTAAGAGGAAACTCAATGAGTTGGTTAAAGATTTCCCGATAGACATGAATGGAATTAACACAAAGGTAGATGTAAACATCATACCATTGGGTTCATACGACTGTCTAATCAACATGGATTGGTTGGAAAAACATCATGGTATCCTATAATGTTACAAGAAGACAATCACATGTCTTTATGAGGAAGATAAACAAGGAAAGATTCAAGGCATTACAAGAGCTATAGTTGTTAGAGAGATTTCATCTATGCAATTGAAGAAGAGCTTCAGGAAGAGATGTCAAATGTTTGCAGCCCATATGGAGGAGGAAACCAAAGACAAAGTGGTGAGAATTGAATACCATCCAGCCTTGAGGGATTTTGAGGTTTTTTTTAGAGAAATTCCAGGATTTCCACCAAAGAGAGACATTGATTTCTCTATTGATTTGGTGCTAGGAGCTTCCCTAGTGTCTAAGACACCTTACAGAATGGGCACACTCGAGATAAAAGAGTTGCATATGCAACTTGAAGAAATTCTAAATAAGGGATATATATGCCCAAGTGTGTCACCTTAGGGAGCCCCAGTTATTTTTGTGAAGAAGAAGGATGGAATCTTAAGGATGTGTATTGATTTCAGGCAGTTTAATAAGGTTACCATAAAGAATAAGTACCATTTTCCAAGAATTGATGATTTTTTTGATTAGCTGAAAGGTGCAAGAATATTTTCCAAGATTGACTTGAGACCAGGTTATCATCAAGTAAGGATAAAGGAAGAAGACATAAAAATGACAAAATTCAAAACAAGATATGAACATTATGAATTTAGGGTAGTGCCATTTGGGCCATCAAATGTCTCAATTTTTTTTATGTGCTTGATGAATGGAGTGTTCAGGGAATACCTGGACAAGTTTTTGATTTTGTTCTTAGATGATATACTCATCTATTCTAAATCAGAAGAGGATCATGAAAAACATTTCAATATGGTGTTGCAAGTTTTAAGAGAACATGAATTATATGCTAAGCTAAGTAAGTGTATATTTTATCAAAAGAATATTCACTACTTGAGGCATATAATATTAGTAGCAAGGATAACAATGGATCCTAGAAATATAGAGGTCATTAAAGGATGTCCAGTTCCAAAGAATGCAATAGAGGTTAGATCATTCATGGATTTTTTCAGTTATTACCAAATATTCATAAAAGGTTTTTCAAAGATTACAAGTCCAATCACTTCTTTGCAAAAGAAGGGAGTGAAGTTTGAATGGACTTCCAAGTGTGAAGAGAGTTTTCAACAGTTGAAGGGAATATTGACAAGTGCACCAATATTGAAGATTGCAGATCCAAGCAAATATTTTGCTGTATGCATCGATGCATGCAATGAAGGACTCGGTGGAGTTCTCAGTCAAAGGGACCATGTGGTATGCTATGAGTCTAAGACATTAAAAGAGCATGAGATGAATTATGATACACACGAATTGGAGTTAGCAATGATTGTACATGCATTGAAAATGTGGAGACATTAACTTATGGGTAAGAAATTCAAGCTAAGGATAGACCATTGTGGTCTGAAGAATTTGTTTGGACAACCAACACTAAGTGCCATACAAACTAGGAGGCTGGAATTTTTGAGTGAATATGACTTTTAAATTAAGCACATAAAGGGAAAGGAAAATAAAGTGGCTAATGCACTCAGAAGGAGAGATCATGAAGTGCATATTGCAGCCATCAACATGTACATGAAAAATATGAAAGGAAAAATTATTGCAACAACAAATTCAGATCAACATTATGTGAAAATAAGAGAGACATTACAACAAGGTAATGTTTAACAGAAATTTAATTATTATAAGCTGAAAGAAGATGGAAGTCTCATGTAAAGTGTTAAGGTGTATGTGTCAAATTTTAGAGAGATGAAAAATGCAGTGCTGAAGGAGATGCATAGTGTGCCATATGCCAGGCACCCAGGATATCAAAATACAATTATAGTAATAAGAAGCCAATATTTTGACTAGGAATGAAGAAAGAAGTGGATAATTACATAGCCATATGTATGGAATGCCAAAAGGTAAAGACAAAACATAGACACCCAACAACTTTGCTACATACATTTCCCATTTCAGAATGGAAGTTGGAATTAGTTACAGTTGATTTTATTACTAGATGATAACTTGATGGAGGGTCAAATCTAGAGCATGTTGGAGTGTAATTGGAGCGAATTGGAGATGGAAAAATAAAGATCTAGGTTGTAAGTCCTGAAGAGTGAACTCCTGTGTGAGTTGCACTAAAAAAACAAGTGTTTACTGTTGGTTTGTTGATATTTTTCCTAGAAGTAGTTTTCCTTTGAGTTCCCAGCTGAGAGATTCCTAGCTACTTGTTCTAGAGAGACCCTGATAAAAGAATGGCACATTCCTTGGGTTAATACTGATAAACGGATGGTACATTCCTTGGGTTATCCCTGATAAATGAGTGGTACATTCCTTGGGTTGGATAGGTCAAAAGGAATAGAGTTGGTGGAAAATCATGATAGATATAGGAAAATATCAATTGGGTTGATATGCTTATGAGTTGTGAGTGGATTGTGAGAGACTAACCTATTTTGTGGATTACTAGCCTCAACTCAAGAGTGATTGGATGTTGATATTTGGAACAAATAGTCTTATCATTTGGTGGAACGTCTGTCCCAAGCAACTGGTTGCACAACTGTTGTGAAAATATAAGTGTTTTATCTTACAGTTATGTTAAATTATGTGTTTAATTGTTGTGCGTGAAGTCTGTTTATTTGAAAGTTATTTATATGTTGTTGTAATGAGTTGTTTAGTTTCATTTCATGTTGATTATTAACATGTTGTAGATGCATTTATTTTATGGTAGTATACAGTAGCTAAATTTGTTTTGATTTGTAGCTGAAAGCTTAGGCAGGAAATGAGTTAACTATAAATGAATTAAATTAGTTATCATAAATTTCATTTTTTTGTATATTTCGCACCATGATGTCCCTTGGTTGGGTTGGGTGATGTTACAACTCTTCTCTTTCTTAGGTCTGCATACTCAAAAATTCTCTGGTCCTTTTTCTTAAATTCTACCGTGTTCTCCTTGTATATGCTCACTGTCTCCCTGTGTTTGCACAAATGTGTTCTTCTACTTTTGTGTGTTGATTATCTCGCTAGAATCCATTTATTTGCATTATTATATATAAAACCATAACTATATTCTCTTCCATGCACCTATGTATTCTCTTTCATCTCCTACAACACTCCCCTTTCCTCTGTCAAAATAAGTAAGATCAATCCAGGAAATGAGGTGGTCATACTCTTTGTCCATCCAGCTCTCCATTCCTATATTCATTAGTGGTGGCTAGTTGTCAACTATCAACCCCCTCTCATTAAATAATTTTCTTTAGCTATGATTTAGAGTAATCATGGTTATTTTCCTCCACATCATTTATCAATGTGTATTGGGATATTTTTCACATGAATCCCCTTTTCTTCCCCTTCACTAGTCCCTCTCATGGCATCATGGCCAATATGTGTGCTCCACCCATCAATCAGTTGTGTGACATTTTCCAATTAACAATAATACATTTACAATGTTTATATGTCATGGCATGGAAATCATTAGTCATTATTAATTACATATAGTCATGGGTTTGAAAATGGGGTGTTACACCCATTTTTTCGGTCAATAGGGAGGTATGCGATTTATTATCTAGAAAGGAAAATCATGTCCATGATATTGCAGAGTACTTGTACGTGGGGATGGATTGTAGAGGATGTACAAACATCCAATTTACAACAGAGGAGACAATATATGAGAGAGGGAATATTATCGTTATGTTTTGATCAAACTATTTACATATTTTTATGTCTTATTTAATGCATATGTAATTAATTGTAACATTTTCTTTCAAACATCTTATTATTATTATCTATTGTTTTGCAGATATTAGCACATATGTTGGGGATGAGCCTCCCCAAAAAGAGGATTGGGTGATGGAGGAAGATGATCAAACTCTAGTATAGAGACCCCACATGCCATGCATGACAGATCAAAGAGTCCAACTAGAGGTGGTGGATCAACTATGTCATATAATGACTAGTGACAGAGTGGTGCCTGCACTCGTTAGAGACATATTATGAGTAAAGTATCTCTCTACTATATGGAGGAGTTTTCCTCATGACATAACAATGTTGATGCCTCATATTTTTTTGTGTCATCAACCTCATCAGGACATTGAAGGGTGTTTCTCATGATCCCAATACATCTAGCTCATCAGTAGAGACATCCACATAATCTAATCCACCACATGGTCCTCCTCGTCCTATTGATTCTCCTCCACGTGAATTAACTGCACCATCTACCAATCCTATTGCTTCTCATGCATATGCATTTGAACCTGCATCCATGTCTGATCCTTCTCCTCCTCCTCCTAATCTTCTTGCTTCCCCTCCACATGTTCCTGAACCTGCATCCACATCCAATCCTCCTCCTCCTCCTCCTCCTCCTCTTCCTCCACATGTGTCTGAACCTACATTCACATATGATCCTCCTCCTTTTGCTTCTCCTCCACACGTGTCACAATATTACATTGATCCTCCTCCTTCATTTGTTTCACCATCCACTGATCCTTGTCTTTCTCCTAGTCCACATGTGTTATCATCCACCAATCTCCCTAATTCTTCTCTTCCTCCACATCTGTCACAAGTTTTTGATGCTTTGGACACTATGTTCACATCGAGTACTACTGCACATATTCATGATATTGATAGTGAGATGTTTGATACTGCACATTTTTTCAAAATATATTTTTTAGGTAGATGTTCTTGATAGAGGCTATACCTCTGGTAGTAGAGACACTAATGCACCTAGCTCTAGTGGTGGACCTAAGCTAGTATTGGTACTAATTGACATGTATATTTATTCTTTTCTATTTGGCTTGGATCTATATATGACATGTTTATTGTATATTTTATTGAGATGTATGTTTTACATGTATATTCATATGTATATCACTCATGTATATTATATTTTTAATATAATGTTATGCTTTTTGTTGTTGTTTGATTTAAAAAATGTATTATGAGTATGCTAATGACGAACATTGTTAATGATTTCTCTATTTTTATGTGAAATTTGATATGTATCATTCATTTAAATTTAGAGTTTCCATATAATGTTTAACTTTGATTACTTTAATGAAAGTATTTACTTTGGATTGTGATTGCAAAAAGTTATAACCATTAATTCAATATAATGTTTAACTATTCTCCAAGGTGATTTTTTTTTGTTGTCCAACAAGATTAAATATGTCTATTAAATGTGTTTAAAAACAAAAATACTTTAATATGATGAGTGAAATGATTGTGATTTGAATATATATGTATTTTGGATATATTATAATAACATTATAACATAATTATTCACTAACTACAATGATGATAATGAAATAATAATGTTATTTTCTAATTTTTATTATTCAAAGATTACAAGACAAAGTTATAATATATTTGTTCACTAAAATCACTTATTGTATTTTATTAATATTTATTTTTTCCAAATATTTTGTTAATTTATATTATCCAACTATTATAATATATGAAATTTATTCAATTAAATTTAAAATACTAAATATAGAGAATAAAAAACATTTTGATCTATACACTTTCGATGAGATGGTTTCACAATTTTTTACTCCACTTTATCAATATTGTATTAGAAAATAATATCTCCCAACATTTTATAATTAGTAGTTTAAGAATTAATAAAATTGACAAAGGTTTCTATACATTTAGATAAGTATGAATAATTAAAATTTTCCTTAATTCTGACTAGGCTCTAGAAAAATACTCTTTTAGAATTTCCATGTCTTTCCTATATTGACACTTATTTCAAGGAGAATGTAAAAATGATTATTAATATAAGTTTATATGATTATAAAACTAATGATGGAGTGGAATAGGTGAAGGCCGTGATAGTTTCACTAGTTAAGGTGGGGAATGCCATCAAAGTTGGTAATTCCAACACCACAAACGTGATTCCAAAACTCATCGATGTCGCACAAAGTTATTTTGTTGGAATTATCCTTATAAGTTCCATCAAAGTAAGTATATATTTAATGTATTTAATGTATTAATGCTTGTATATCAAAACCACATCTTATGCTTGTACTATTTAATGTATTTTCAATATGGTGGTTGTAAATGGTTGTTAAATTTTATATCCAACATAATTGTAAAATGAAGAAAACAAAATATAATTTTCCATTATATATACCCATAATAAAATGACACATCCACAATATAAATGTCCAAAAAAAGTCATTTACAAATTAGTCTTTATTTCCATCACCCTGATTATCTTCGTTGCTTGGCATTGTAACATTGTTTTTCTCAAAAACATGTTTAGATATCTGATCATGTCTTAGTACGAACCACCAATCCCCATCTAACACATATAGGTAAAAAAACACTTGGTTGAAATGTTTAGGGAAAAAATAAGGCTCCTTACTTTCAACCCACATTTGTTTAGAGTTAATACATATTAGCCCACTATCAAGATATTCCTTTACATTTATCTGGTCAAAGGTATCCCACCATTTGAAACAAAAAATAACACATTGAAATGATGAGAACTCCACTTGCATGATCTCTTGTATCTTTCCAATGTAACCTAACTTACCCTCTATTAGGTTTTGATCATGGTGGATAGCACGACTAGATTGCTCAAAATCGACCTCCACTCTACAATATTGTGTGATGTGTCCATCATCAACATGCTCAGTGCAAAAGTGATGTCCATATGCCCACATATATGGGGACAAATGCACATGTAATAATGTGAACAAAGAAATGTGTCATATGTCTAATAGCCTAAGCATTCATAAAAATGTTGTGTCATGGACAGAGTGGTGTCTGCACGTGTTAGAGACATATTATGAGTAAAATATCTCTCTACTATATGGAGGAGTTTTCCTCATGAAATAACAATGTTGATGCCTCATATTTTTTGTGTCATCAACCTCATTAGGAAATTGAAGGGTGTTTCTCATGATCCCAATACATCTAGCTCATAAGTAGAGACATCCAAATCATCTAATCCACCACATGGTCCTCCTTCTCCTCTTGATTCTCCTCTACGTGAGTTAATTGCACCATCTACCAATCGTATTGCTTCTCATGCATATGTGTCTGAATCTGCATCCACGTCTGATACTTCTCCTCCTCCTCCTGATCCTCTTGCTTCCTCTCCACATGGTCCTGAACCTACATCCACATCCAATCCTCCTCATCCTCCTCCTCTTCCTCCACATGTGTCTGAACCTACATTCACATCTGATCCTCGTCCTCCTACTCCTCCTTCTACTTCTCCTCCACATGTGTCACAATATTCCATTGATCCTCCTCCTCCTCCTCCTCCTCCTCCATTTGTGTCACCATCCATTGATCCTTGTCTTTATCCTAGTCCACATGTGTCATCATCCACCAATCTCCCTCATTCTTCTCTTCCTCCACATCTGTCACAAGTTTTTTATGCTTTGGACATTATGTTCAGATCAAGTACTACTGCACATATTCATGATATTCATAGAGAGATGTTTGATACTACACTTTTTTTCAAAATATATTTTTTAGGTAGATGTTCTTGATAGAGGCTATACCTTTGGTAGTAGAGACACTAATGCACCTAGTTCTAGTGGTGGACCTAGCTAGTATTGATACTAATTGACATGTATATTTATTTTTTTCTATTTGACTTGAGATCTATATATGACATGTTTATTGTATATTTTATTGTGATGTATGATTTACATGTATATTCATATGTATATCACTCATGTATATTATATTTTTAATATAATGTTATGCTTTTTGTTGTTTGAGTTTAAAAATGTATCATGAGTATGCTAATGACGAACATTGTTAATGATTTCTCTATTTTTATGTGAAATTTGATATGTATCATTCATTTAAATTTATAGTTTCCATATAATGTTTAACTTTTATTACTTTTATGAAAGTGTTTAATTTGGATTGTGATTGCAAAAAGTTATAACTGTAATGACCCTTAATTATTAAGATGGTTAATTTAATAATAATCCTAAAGATTATCTAAATTGTATTTATATCATAAAATGATATTTCTAATTGGATATTATTAAATAATGTACATGAGGGTTAATGAATGATTAATTATTAAGTGAGTCATTAATTGATTAAGTATTAAATTAATGGTTAATGATTAATTTGATTATTAATTAATTAATTGATTAATTAAGTATTAAACAAAGGGGGGAAAATAAAATATAAGGTTAAATGGGGTTACGTATCCCAAAGGGGGATAACGTAACCAATACGTAAAAGGGAAACATTTAAATAAAGGATAAGATAATTAATAAGTAATAAATGAATGGATAAGGCATTAATAAAGGGATAAGATATTTGGTGGGGGAGGTAAATGGAAGGGCGGTGAAGGAGGCATAAGGGAGGGAGAAGGATTATGGAGGAGGGGGATTCTTTTCATGCATTCGACGAGAGGGGAGAACTGGGAGTTTTGGGAGAGTTGGTTTACAGTGGGATTTACAGTGCACCGGGGGGGCTGAGGAGGTTTTGGGCTCGGAGGGCTAGGACGTCCATTGATGTCCTAGGGCTAGGC
>ML788770.1:456309-469173 GCA_009831015.1 Picea engelmannii | reverse complement strand
AAGTGGGGATCACTTTTACAATGAAGTCACTTTATAACAGAAAAGTTGCATGCAAAATAAATAACTCTAAAATAAAATATTAAAGCTACTTATAGTGATTCACTTTTATACTTGAAGTGAAATACACTTTACAATTTTAGCATGAAATTTTTCAAAAAAAAGTAACAAAAAAGAGACTTGAACTCAAGACCTCTTACTTAATAAGGCAACTTTTAACCAAATGATTTAGAAAAACATATTGTAATGTTTAGGAAAACATATTGTAATGTTTAGGAGGAAGATTGTTGTTGTTGTTGTTGTTGTGAAAGATGGCCTTGAAGAGCGTGCTAAAAAAAACTCTTTTCACACAAGAAAACAAATTCGCTTTTCGATGACAACAAGGGTTAGATCTCGGTTAGCTTACTCGGAAGATGCACCTTTTCCTGTCTGTTTCTGATTTTCCGAGATCACACAGGTCGCAAGGAAAAGAGAATACGCAGATCTAAAAGAGTAGCAACATGGAAATAAATAAAACAAAACCGAAATAAAACCAAAATACCACTCAACGAAAATTTAAAAAAATGAGTATTCAAGCTTTATACCTCTAGATCTGACTGTAATGGTCGTATCTCGGGAAAACATAAACCTTTTTGAGTGAAACAAAAAATGTTCCTGAATGAAACGAGCGCTCCGGAAGCAATGGAATAGTCCTCTTAGCCCATAAATGTACGAAAATGAAAAAAAGTGGAGATGAGGCAACTCGGCTTCACGATCTTGATCTTCAACAGGAGCAGGTCTTCAAACAGGCTCTGATACCATGTTCGAAAACATGGGTATTCCAACAGAGGACGAAAACCTTTAGTAACCACTCACATAACTAGATCAAATATCAACACACCGATTTTTTCATGTGGTAAAACCCCTACGGGGAAACATCCACGACCCCAGCCAATGCGACCACTTGGAGCAGTTTATTAATGCAAAGAAAAAGATTTCAGAGAGATTTTACAAGAGAGTTTCTCACAATCGATCATTGGAAAATGACCCTCCATGATCTTTAAATAGAGATCATGGACCAATCGGATGTTAAGTCACAAATCAATGGTCGTTAAGATCAAGGAGAGTATGAACCGTCATATCAATCTATGTTGGGAACATATCGTGACCGTCGGATTTCCTAACTACAAATGCATACTAATACATACTAAAGAAACAAACTAAGAAACACACTTTTACCTAACGACATATTATACCAAGTAGATCTTAACTAACTCCTAAGTGTCTAAATATCCTAATATTTTGTTGGTAACTTGAGAAGGACCCTGGTCTGATCAATTTTGTGCCAACAAAAATGGTACCATTGCTGGGACCTATGTTAAAAGGGAACCTTTAGGGAGGATGCTTCTGCGGAATCATAGATCTAATATACACCTATGTGGGAGAGAAATTGCGACGCCTTCATATGAAAAGAAGCGAAGCTGAGAGGAAAATCTGTGAAAGATACTCGGGAGGTAGTCTTTTACTTAGAAAGATCGAGCGACCAGTACGAGATATTATGGGTTAGGTTCCCAAAATAACTTTTCCATTGGATAGATATGCTCCAAGAAGCTCCAGAGTTCCAAGAATGAGTCAATAGGACTTGTACTTGGGATACATAAAATATTGCAACACTTCATCGACTGGATCATCCAGTCACATGAGCGATTGATTTCTTGGTCGATACCACATTAGAAGCATACATTATTGATTTTGCAGCTAAGAATCACCAATATTTTTCATGAGTAGAAGAGGATTTCAAGAAAGACACAAGGGGAAGAATGTTGAGAGAAATCCCCCTGTGGATTAAGGTTTTCTTGATGGAAGAGGGGATACTGACTATGTCCCTGATTGAGATGGAAACGTAAACACCCTTGCTTGGGGTAGGGAGAGTTTGGGGTGGATTCATGGCCTGAGAGAGGGGAGAGGGTTATTTGACAAATGAGGGAAAAAATAAGAAATGGACTTAGGAGACGAGCAAGCCTTGAAAAGAGTCACCATAGTTGAGAATTGGTGGTATGGTAAAATAAAGAAAGCATAATTTTTTTTTGAGAAGTTGCGGAAAGAAGTAGGACTAGGAGAAGTAGAGGACAAATATATGGAAGAGTTGTGGAAGATGAGAAGACAAGAACGACTGAACAATCAAATATTAAGTGAGAGAGAAGCACAAAGAGAAAGAAGTCCCCAGGAGGGTGGACAAGAAGGAGAAGGTGTAGAAGCAAGGGAGAAGGAAGCCATCATGAATCTTGAAGAGGAAATAGAAGATTCATCGCCGGTGCCAAGAAAGATCAGGAATTCGACTGAAAAGAACGCTCTAGAGGAAAATAACAAGACCCCCAGATCAAAGAAACCCGCCCCAAATCTAGTGGCGCTAGCCCCAAATCACCTATACCCCAAGTGCATTCTATTCAAGTGGTAGATTAAATGCTACCTTCTTATGATAATTTTATTCCAGTACAATTAGTTAGTCAGTCACAACGGAGAAGTGCGAGTACAAGGAGGATATTGGGATCCCCTGGTAGGTCACAACCAGGACCATTAGGTTTTATTTTTATAGGAGCAACAAGATCAACAATGGATGGTCACGCAAGAGGTTTGATTCCTTGATACCTAGAATTATGGGGTAAGGGAGATGAATATGTTGAGCAACATTGGTTCTTGTGTGAAGCAATCTGGAGGTCCATAGGGACTCTGGATGCGAATAAATTGGTTGATTTCCAGACTATCTTGAGAGGCCATGCTATCAAATGGTACATGAAGGTTATTGAGCCAGGAGTGACAGGAATGCAAGGTCAAGCGTTCACACTTGACTAGGTAAGGACATGGTTTATAATGGAGTTTAAGCTACCTCAGTCAGAACAACAAGATCTATCTGAGTTGCATGAGATTCAACAAAGGGAAGATGAATCAGCCTGGGAATATAGCCAAA
This sequence comes from Picea engelmannii, assembly GCA_009831015.1. Taxonomy (NCBI): domain Eukaryota; kingdom Viridiplantae; phylum Streptophyta; class Pinopsida; order Pinales; family Pinaceae; genus Picea; species Picea engelmannii. The sequence goes on along the minus strand of ML788770.1, from coordinate 466,229 downwards.
AGTTTAAAGATGAAATAGGGAGGTTAGTGCATCCAATTCATGAGGAACATCAAAGAGAATGGTATATTCAGGGATTGCTACCTCTGACACGGATTCCATGAATGCAACAACGGATAGCCACTTTGACAGATGCCTTGGAACAATCAATGAAGATTGAATCCATGGAAGGATATCCGGGGAGCCTGAAAGTGACCAGACCCCCAACAGATGAAAATTTGGTGCAACTACAAAGACAAATATCAATGCTTACATAGAATATTCAAGAATTAACAATACTTAGACTAGGATGACTGCAGGTCTGGTGTACCGGATGTTACACAAAAGGACATATGGTGAACGAATGTCCATGAATGAGGGGAATGGGACCTCCTCATAATCTGATGGGACCCTCAGCAGGACCCTTAGGAGGAGTTGCGCAAGTATGTATGAATTTACCATTCCATAATCCCACCCCATATCATTATTTTCCAAAAAGCCAAGCAACGCCATCAGTTGAGTATTGCGAGATTTTCTGAATCCATGGGCATGGGCCGAGATAATGCCCCAGTATTTGAAAGTATTCAATAGTACCAAATAATGTGCATTGTGAGTTTTGCACATCTACCACACATACTACTAATCAGTGTAGAGCATTGGATGCACTTGAGGACAAGTTGGATCAAACACATTCAGGGTGAATGAAACTCCTTAGGGACCTGGAAGAGGTTGAGGAGGTGGAGCCAGAGGAGACTTAAGAGGAGGAAGAACTAGGGGAATAGGGCCAAGAAGATTCTACAACTGTGATGAGAAAGGCCATATGGATAGAGGTTGTCCTCATTCGAGGTGGCCATGGTGCTCTCACTATAGAACCAATGGGCACACAACTTAAGACTTCCCATAACTAATTGCAAAATGGGAAGATCAGGTATGTCAACGAGGAACTAACCTCATTAGTTCATAAATCAAGAGAGTTATTAGAGGACAATTTTCCAAACTTAATATCTTTATTCGAGGAGGGGAAAAGACTAGAGCTGATGCTGATAATTTATCTCAGATGAAGAAAGAAACACCTAAGGAAGAAATGTGTGATCCTCTGAAACATAAGTTGTTCCTTAAAAATGCCATAAAAATATTTCAGAATATCCCTATCCTTGAGATGCAATAGAAACCCCCTCAGCCTATTGTTTACCCTAAGATTTCACAAGTTCTTGCTTCACCCCCTGCACCTAGAAACCTTGTAGTCACACTGAGACAACATGAGCAACCAAAAAATGTAGTCAACCTTTGGTTTCAATTATTTTATGATATTCTTGGGAATGACCAATTAACATAAAAGTTGTGCAATACACTATACCTAGTTATATGGAATGAAGAACCCACAGAAGCAATAATAATGACTAATATTCTTGAGAAGAAAAATCAGAGAGTACAGAGAAGGAAAGAACGAACTAGGAAAGATTTTAGACTAGTAGCCCAACTAGACAAATTTGAGATTAAGGATATTATGCTATATCTAGGATTTGATGTTAACATACTGCCTAAAAATACTCGGGAACCCTTAGGAAAAACCCAATTGACATATTCCCCAATCCAGCTAAGAATGGCGAACCAATATTGTATTTTCCCAATAGGAAGATTAGAGAATGTGGAAATAGATGTTGTGGGAGTGAAGACTGTAGCTGATTTTGAGGTAATTGAAATCATGGGAGATAACGACCCTTATCTTGCACTTCTTGGTATTGATTGGGCCTAAGATAACTATGCAGTGATTGACCTAAAGAAAGACACTATGACATTTGAGGCAGATGGAATAAAAGTGGTTCAACCCCTGGATCCGTATGTAGGGACCATATACACGGAGCCAACAGACAACAATATGGAGGGAGAAGACTTGGATCAGTTGTACACTGTAATAGTAGGAAAAAGAGAATATTACATAAATCCTACTACTAATCAATTAGTAATTTCGAGGAGTATAAAAACAATGAACGAATATTTAGAACTAGCATTTGACAGTTGGCAGCAAGGCTCATATGAAATATTTTCAAGAAGATGCACAACTGTTAGGGAAACGATATGGTTTGGAAACGAGGTCAGAGAACACCCAAGATATGATGGTACCTCAAGAATTGACATTTTTTTTCTCAACATGGAAGAAAAGGTAGTGGAGGATTAAAGGATCTCAGTATTGAATTTAGCCCTCCAGGACACCCCTATTGGATGGTGGGACAATCACAAAGCCTTACTCGGAAATTGGGACGATGTGAAGCAATCTATCAAATATAGATTTCAAGATAAGGAGCAGCTGGAATCAGAGATGCAAACAAACTTCCAAGTTGCACAACTATTCAATGGAGATTCTGATCCTAAAGCACATATTGAACAATGTGTCACACAATGGCAAGTTGCGGAGATACCATCTCGCTTTTGGGTTCAGGTATTTCCCCATTCACTATGCCCAATCCCGAAATCTTGGTTCATGCATGAAGAAACCAAAAGACAGAACAACGACTGAAAAACGTTGGTAGATCACTTTTGCAAGGACTTCTCATTTACAGGTAAGTACCTTGAGCTTGAAGTATTCCTGCAAAGAATTAAAGAATTTCTTTTTACAGACAATAGTAAAAAGAAATAAGATCTAGTGATATGTGCAAAGCATATCCGAGAAATTCAGACTAATCTTCACCTAAACTTGGACAAGAGACCTATATAATGCTACAAGATTGAGAGGGATTCAAAAATCCTAGATGATTTAGAAGAATTAAGAAAATTAGCCATTAAAGAGATAGAAGGGAATAGGGAAATCCAGAACATCATACCCAGTTAGATTGATGGTTCTTATAATCACCCATTTAAGTTGCACAAATTCAATATAGGGACCACAGAGCAACCTAATATAGCTATGGTGGGAGATTACTGGAATGAGAAAACTAGTCAAGAGATACAGAGTTTGTTGCGAGAATATGAGGATTTGTTCCCCAAAAAAATTTTAGAGTTAAAAGGGATTAAAGGAGTTATGGGAGAGATGAAAATTGAGTTATAACCAGGAGAAAATCCTGTGAGGCATAGACCATACTTCCTTAACCCCAGAATGAAAGAGAAGGTTAAGAGGGAAATAGAGAAGATGTTAGAAGCGAGACTTATTTTTGTAGTGGAAGAAGCAGAATGGGTTAGCCCAATAGTTATCCAGAGAAAGAAAGGTATAGAATATATTAGGATTTGTGTAGAATACATAAGCCTTAACTCTGCCTGTGTGCATGACCCTTTTCCAACACCTTTTACTGATGAGGTGCTAGAACAGGTTGTGGGGAAAGAGTCTTACTCATTTATAGATGGATTTTCGAGGTGTCACTAAGTAAGGATTGCTAAAGAGGGAAAAAAGAAGACCACTTTCATAACAAAATGGAGGTCATTTGCATACAATGTGATGCCATTCGGCCTAAAGAATGCCCCTCCAGTTTTCTCCAGGATTGTAATAACACCTTTCTGAGAATTTATTCACAAGTTCATAGAAGTATACATGGATGATTGGATGGTATATAGTTTTCTCAACGAACATGTAGTGCTACTACGTATGATGTTTGATAGATGTATGGAATTGCAGATATCATTGAACCTCAGAAAATGTATCTTCTGTGTGCCACATGGAAATTTGTTGGGCCACATAGTATGCCGAGAGGGAGTTTTGGTACACCCAGCCAAAGTTGCAGTTATTGTGAACATTCCGCCACCTATGAGTGCTAAGCAGTTGCACTCCATGCTGGGAAACACAGGGTACTGCCGAAGGTTCATCAGAAGTTATAAAAATATCACTGCACCGCTGGAAAATCTATTAAAGAAGGCCAAAGTGTTCCAATGGACCCCAGAATGTGATAAATCATTTGAGACCCTAAAGGATAAGATCAACAAAACACCTATTCCAATATTTCCAAATTGGGAAAATGAATTTCATGTCCATGTAGATGCTTCAGGTATTTCCTTGGGAGCTATCTTAGTGCAACTAGGAGAGGGAACCATGGATCATCCTATCTATTTTGTGAGCAAGAAGTTATCGCAAGATGAACGCAACTATACAACGACAGAAAGGGATGGTTTAAATATGATTTACGCTTTGCAAAAATTTATAAATTATTTGTTAGGTTCTCATTTTAAGTTCTTTATTGATCATTCTCCATTAAAATATCTAGTTAACAAACCTGTGTTGGAAGAGATAATTTGTAGATGGTTTCTACTGTTTCGGGAATTTTCTTTTGGAGTGATCATTAATATGGGAAGATGCAATGTAGGGCCTGATCACCTGTCTAGATTAGAGTCAGGGGAAAGTGGCAGAGCCATCGATGATCAACTCCTAGATGCAGACCTGTTCTAGGTTGAGGCCATACCATAATACCTGGAGGACATAAAAGTCTTCTTAAGTATAAGATCCTACCCATAAACATACTCCGCAACCCATAAACTCCATATGGTGGTTAGAGCAATGGACTATCAATTGATTGCAAGGCAGTTGTACAACTTAGGACTCGATAGTATGCTCAGGAGACGTGTCTTGGATCATGAAAGACACAATATATTGTGGGAGTGCCATAGTGGAGTTGCGGGAGGTCATGTGGGAGGAAAGGCCAATGCACATAAAGTTCTCCAAGTTAGATTATGGTGTGCCACACTCTTAAAGGATGCAAAGGAATATGCTAGATCATGTGATGTGTGTCAAAGAGTGGGTAATTCATCACGGTGAGATGAATTTCCACTTCAACCAGTTTGAGCCTTACAAGAATTTGAGAAGTGGGAGGTTGAATTCATTGGGTCGATCAACCCCACAACTAAGAATTCAAAGGATATGTACATTATTACCTCAACTGAATACCTTACCCATTGGGCTGAGGAAACAACTATTCAGGATTGTTCAACTGATACTGCTACTAGGTTCATTTTTGAAAATATTATCACTCGATTTGGATGTCCTAGGAGTCTGACCAGTGATCAGGGAGCTCATTTTATCAGTAGTACCATAACAAATCTTATAGCAGAGTTCTTGATCCAACATCATAAAAGTAGCCCCTACCACTCACAAGACAATGAAATAGTGGAGGTGTTTAACAAAATTTTGAAGAGAGGGTTAATGAAGGTTTGTTGCACAAACAAGGAAGATTTAGATGACAGATTTCCAACAATACTATGGGCTTACATGGAAACCACAAAGAAACTCCATAAGTACACTCCATTTTAGCTAGTTTATGGGAAAGAAGATGTGGTGTCTGTAGAATTCATTACTCCAAGTTTGTACATTACACAGATCACACACATGTCGAAGGAAGGATTAGTTGTGCAGAGACTCATGGAGTTAAAAGAACTTGAAGAGACCAGGTTTTTAGCAGACTTCCATCAGTCAGTTGAGAAAGCAAGGCAAAAATCTTGGCATGTAAAACACATTAAGCCTAAATTATTTGTGCAAGGAGACAAGGTCCTACTCTATGACAGTCAGTACCAGAGGAATCCAGGCAAGTTGCGCATGCATTGGTTGGGACCATTTATAGTTGTGGAGATCCAACCTTCTGGAGAAGTTAGAGTTGCACAACTGAATGGTATGTTGTGGCTAGGATGGGTGAATGGAGCTTACCTCAAACCCTATATGTCTCATAAATGAGCTAAAGGATTGTTTCTCTAGTCTAAAGAATCATGTATAGTAGTTAGTTAACTAGTCGTTAATTCTTGATTTAACTTAATCACACGTGTGGAAGTGAGAGAAGCACATGAAACTACTGGTGACAAAACTGAGGTTTCCATGCATGAGTGACTTCCACTAATATAACTATGTGTAACTGACTCTAAACCAAAGAGAATATTCTCCTAGAATGTAGGATAGGTTCATAAAAAATAGGAGACCCTCAATAATTACTAATAAACATAGAAAACTATTGAAAAAATATTCTCGGTGTGTGTAATATCTCCAACACCCCCCATGATAACTACTATGGGGTAATGAAGAATGGGTCTCAATAACAAGGGCCATGTTAGGTACCCATGAACAATGTAACTAATGAACACTAAATAAATAAAGTGAGGAAAGAGGGAAAACCTCATGGGAGGAAACTCCCCTCAAGGTACAATGCATCAAAAGAAGAGAAATAAAGGTGAGATCCACCATGTGGTAGTTAGAAAGTCTCCAAAACCAAGAAAAGTTGACAAGTCAATGAAGCATGATCCGATGATGACAGATCATAATCTACTTCAATGAGTGTGATGAAGCTGAAATGGTGTAGCTGATACTAGTTGACAACAATCAAATATCTCCAAAAATTAAGGTGATATCGTACACTATGATGGTCAGGCTAGTCAGAGTTCTTCCAAAAGATAGAATCAAACACCATAAAAGTCATCAAAATAGTGGTGAATGGAACTATAAATATGGAATAATCAATCAAGTCAAGAGGAATGAGAATGGTTGCCATGTATTATGGATAAAATATATCTGTAAGATGTCATTAACCAGTCACTCAAATTTTTCCATGACCAATCATCAAGCCAACCACAAACAATCCTTGGGGTTGGTACCTTGCCAAGATGTTGTCATACACGCCTCTTTGTCAATGACTTTAAAGAAAAGGAAATGACAAAAGGTTATGGATACCTGAAAGGAAGACAATGTTGTCTCTTATCATGACATCAAGGAAGTCAATTTGTGGAGGATGTAGACCTTGAAGCTGATGTTGAAGAGTCTGTTGTTTCCAAAGACTTGATTCTATTGTTGAAGAGTTTGATACTGGAAACTCTAATGCTGAAGTTGGTGTTGAATCTAGATGTGAAAGCTCCAAAGATGTATCAATAAGAGGTGAAGGTGGTGGATTATGGAACTCAACAATACAAGAGTCATCTAATGTGATGGACTCTTGTGATTGAACAAATTGAGTCTAAATGGTTGAAATATCAAGACAAATTTCTAATGGAAATGAACTCCCAACAAAACCAAGTCCAGCTTTTGTTGGTCTCACCACGGGCTGAATGGGATGTGAAATCCCATGCCCATTCTTACCAATGACGCCACTAGTGTATCCCATCTTATGCATTAGTTTTGACCAGATACCACAAGTGTGAAACTCACAATCTTGTGAAGGAAGCTCAAGAGTGGTCATAAATGAAAAATAAGTATTAGAAGCAAGAGACCGTTCCAGATATTTTTGCAAACAAGCAATAATATATTCTTTCAATTTTAAATCAGCCAAAAGATACACATTGAGAAGAGTGAATTTATGCTCCATCTCATTAATGCGGGTGGTCCAAGTATCAACTTGAGCTTGTTTATCCTCCATTATAATCCCAATGAGTCCAGAATCCTTGGAAAAATAGGTACAAACGTTTTGAAGACAAATCTTGGATTTCTCTTGTTCACCTCAAAGTTTGCTAACTTCTTTGACAAGTTTTAGATTCAAACTTTGAAGGGTCAAGATAACTGCATGTTTTCCTCCATTGCAATGATTCTATCCCAATGAGTGATATCATCAAGATATGCCTGTTGGAGTAGCAATATGAGGTTATGTTGATTTGTTGCATGCAAATATAGATCTGATAAAACCATTGTATCTCTTAAAATACGATGTGGGTATTGCATATTTTTGGTGAGCATGAACATCCACAAAAAATCAGATCAACCCACATCATGGGTTTCTAGATATTGTTGATGGATCCATGAAAAATATGAATACGCTAAAACAACTTTATATTATAAAATATGATGTGGGTATCTGATATTTTTGGCGAGCACAAGAATCCTTATGCATTGCATATCTATACCAAAAACTAGATTCATCCATATCACAGATTTCAAGATATGGCTGATGGATCTATGGCACGTTGATCTAGGAGAGAATGCGAGGCATAAGAAGAATTATTGGTGAGTAATCCATCTTTTCTCCTGCTTTGTTCCATCTTTGGTACATGCAAACGAGTGTTGGTGATGATCCTTGCTAGTGGCCTGTGGGTCCTGATATCATGTAGAATGTTAGGCATAAGAGGAATTGTTGGTGAGTAAACCATCTTTCCTTCTTTCTTCAATCTTCAGTTCTTGCAAATAAAAATGTTGGTGCACATTTTTCCTAGAATCCTATGGGCTCTAATACCATGTAGAATGTAGGAAAATAAGGAAAACATATCCTAGGTGTGTGTAATATCTCCAATAGAAATGAATGAAACACTTAGTTTTGGATCAGACACAGTGGATGAATCTGAATCAAACATGCCTCGGGATATGGACCTCAAGGAAATTTTAGTAGATTTTCTAGCTCTTCAGAAGGCCCGTGTATATTAGAAGATCAATAATGTCAAAATATCTCAATTAAGGAATTTGCATAGAGATACGGTCAAAGGCAAAGAAGTAGGTAACAGTCAAGGTATGACATCAACAACAACCATAAATCTGGAAAATCAATACCAACCTCCTTAAGGCTCAGAAGAAGGTCCCTATCGAAGAAAAAAATAAGGGAAGGAAAACCTATAGAAAAAAAATAGAATAAATTGGGGCCCTAATGGTCGATTCTGTACAAATGGTCTACCTCCTGGATAAATATTTTCCCTCCAAACCGAAATGTTGAATATGAAGGTTATGTTGAAATAATGTAACTTCGAAGAGCATTCTTATTATTATTTTGTTATTGGATTAAATCCCCATTGTGGATTAATCATGTCATTATTATTATTGGATTAAATCCCCATTGTGTATTAATCATGTCATTACTATTATTATTGTTATTGGATAAATCCCCATTGAGGATTAATCATGTCGGTAATTGTATAAGGACCAAATCCCCTTTTGCAGATTGGTCATCGAACAATTACAAAGTGCAGAATAAGAAGTCGGCCCTAGCAGTTATAATGGAAGACCCAAAATTAATTAAAGGTGGGTTTACCCACCCAGAGTGAGAGGTCGACCCTGCCAGATTGTGACCTTTTGCACGTGTCAGTTTGATATAAATAAGAGGCTATCACCTCACTTCTAACAAACAACTCACTTGCTCATTCTCTTATGAGGCAAGCTGCAATTAGAAGTTGGAGAGAGGAGAAGAAGAGTGGCACATCTCTTGGGAGGACTTTCTGTATTGGTTTGAGTTATCTCTTGAACATTGTATAAGCCATTTATGATAAGGAAGTTTTTGTTGGGTTTTCTTCCCCTAGAGGGTTTCCCAGGATAAATGTTGTGTCTCTTGTGAATGTGTATTTCTTAGTGATCTTGTTCTTATTATGCTCTTATCTAATGAAATGCAAAGAACTCTAATAATGGCATAAACATTAACATGGTTTCAGAGCCAACCTAAAGGAAGCACAATTTGCAAGAGGAAAAATGTCACTGTTACCATACCCCAAAATTAGGGTTTTGCAAAAGTGAGTATTTTCAGCTCCCTAACATCCTCGAAAGATGTGCCCTCCCCCAAGGATCAATTTGTCACTTAGAGCGCACCTTTTCAATGGCTAGATCTCTCGGAAAGTGAAACCCTAGTTTCACAAAGTACCAGAAAACCATAGTACCAGAAGTACTAGAAGTACTAGAGTACCAGAAGTACCAGAAAACCAGAAGCACTAGTCCAAAAATCCGCAGATCAGATTTGAAGGGGTAAAATTTGGATTTTTGAAATTTTGACTGCACCAGCTAACTCGCCTCAGCCCAACGCATCTATCCCCTGTATCAGAATTTCAAAATTCAAAGTTTGAAAAATTAGGGTTTCCTCATAAAACCCTAAGTTACAGTTGCAGTTGCAGTTTCAGAACCAGTTGCAGTTGCAGTACCTATTGCAGTTGCAGTACCTGTTACAGTTGCAGCCGTAGAACCAGTTGCAATCACTCTTGAAGTTTTTGGTAATGATTACCGCTGCTACCAGATGGAGCCACTACCTGCAAATGCTATCCGAGGTATGTACTCACATATGGTTAATGGTTAAACCCTAAAGAGTATT
>ML788770.1:376877-433038 GCA_009831015.1 Picea engelmannii | reverse complement strand
TCCTATCCCAAGTTGTTCTTAAGGGGGGATGTTAGGATATTTAGACACTTAGGAGTTAGTTAAGATCTACTTGGTCTAATATGTCGTTAGGTAAAAGTGTGTTTATTTAATATGCATTAGTATGCATTTGTAGTTAGGCAATCCGACGGTCACGATATGTTCCCGACATAGAGTGATCCGACGGTTCATACTCTCCTCGATATTAACGACCATTGATCCATGGCTTAACACCTGATTGGTCCATGATCTCTATTTAAAGAGCATGGAGGGTCATTTGCCGATGATCGATTGTGAGAAACTCTCTTGTAAAATCTCTCTGTAATCTTTTTCTTTGCATTAATAAACTTCTCCAAGTGGCCGCGTTGGCTGGGGCCGTGGATGTTTCCCCGTAGGGGTTTTACCACGTGAAAACATCGGTGTGTTGATCTTTGATCTGGTTATGTGAGTGGTTACTAAAGGTGTTCGTCCTCTGTTGGAATACCTGTATTGTCGAACATGGACATCCTGGTTACCAGAAAACGATTACAAAAGTAAGAAGCCAATTCTTTTGGCCGAGAATGAAAAAGGATGTTGTTGATTACATTGCTCAATATATGGAATGTCAGAAGGTCAAGGCTGAGCATAGGCACCCAATGGGTTTGCTACAACCATTACCAATCCTAGAGAAGAAATGGGAAGTGATAACCATAGATTTCATAACTAAATTACCCAGGACAATAAGACAACATGATTCAATCATGGTAGTGGTTGACAAATTAACAAAGACTGTTCATTTTTTTCCTGTAAAAACGACACATACAACGACTAATATTGCATAAATTTACATGAGGGAGATTGCTAAGTTGCATGGGATACCTAGGACAATTGTCTCAGATAGAGATACAAAGTTTACCTCCAATTTATGGAGGGGATTGTTTAAAGGATTTGGTACAAATCTAAACTTTATCACATCATACCATCCACAGTCAGATGGGAAAACAGAGAGGGTCAATCGAGTAATTGAAGATATGTTGAGAATGTATGTGATGAATAATCCATCTAAGTGGGAAGATTACTTACAATTGGTTGAGTTTGCATATAATAATGGGTATCAAGCTTCAATGAGAATGAGCCCATTTGAAGCCTTGTATGGTAGGAAATGAAATACTCCAGTGATTTGGGACAACTCAACAGATAGATTGGTACTTGGGCTGGAGTTTCTCAAGGATATGGAAGACCAGATGGTTAAGATCAAGCAGAATTTAAAGACAGCTCAGGATAGACATAAATTTTATGAAAATAAGAACAAGACAGCTAGAGAATTTAAAGTAGGGGAGCATGTACTTATGAAAGTGAAGCCCAAGAAAATCTATTTGAAATTGGGTAGTTGTACAAAGATGACAACCAGATTTTGTTGTCTATTTGAAATATTAGACAGAATAGGGCCAGTTGCATACATGCTTGCATTGCCTGCTTCCACGAATTTGCATAATGTATTTCATGTATATTTGATAAAGAAATATGTACATGATACTAACCATGTTATTGATTGGCATCTGATTCAGGTAGAGACGAAGGGAGACTTTCAGGTCCAGCCAGTGCGGGTTTTGGATATAAAAGTCAAAATGCTTCAAAATCGAGTTATAAAGCTGGTAAAAGTTTAGTGGACCTACTACGATCTTGAAGATGCTACCTCAGAGCATGAATATGCCATGTAGACAGAATACCCGCAACATTTTGAATAAATTTTGAGATTTTGATCTCTATTTTGTTTATGCACTAAGGACAATGCCAAAATAAAAGGGGAGGGGATGTAGCACCCCAGGTTTTGAGCCCCGTATTAAATAATGTACTTTGTTAATTGTCAAGAGGCCAGAGGGCCCACAAAATTAAAAGAGGACATTGTGCCTAAGAAATGCAATGTTTTGATCATTATTAATAATAAACACATCGTTGGCTGCCAGACGGACAAGGACTAGAGTTATAGGGGGCTATGATTACACAAGAGAGGGGGATTGAGGGGATACATGTTTATTTCCTATTTTAATTACGCTTTTGTCTAAGGTAGTGGATCAATTACGTGAGCTTCTTGGGGGAGGCCAAGAGGTTCTTCATTCCCCACAAAATACTTAAACCCACCCATGGTCTGTTGGGGTTTTTTTTCATTCACTCGTTCACTTGCTAACTGGTTCATTCGTTCACTCGTTTTTCCACTTGTTATTTCATTCCATTCTTACCTATCACTCATTCATCCTTCCTCATATGTGTCTTAGCTTGGGGAAAGGGAAGCGAACTGCCAAAGAGTAGCCATGGTATTGTTGGCTGTAGTGGTTGTTGGTGTAATCCATCCATGACTTGAGGCTTGCATGTCTAAGATTCATTGGCCTATGTCCATCTTTGTTCACAGTTGCGAGTCCTGAGAGTTCCATCATGGAGGTTCTGACCAGTTGTGTTAGAGCCCTGTAAGGAGAAGGAATGCCTAAGGTACTGCATGGTAGAGAAGGGTGGATGTCAATTCTCTTGGGTGGTGCAGGCTGGGTAGAAGACAACTAGGTACTTGGATTGTTGCAAGTGCTGGGAAATCCTGTGAGAGCTTGAGTGCTGACTGGTTTGGGAAGCCAAGTAACACTCTGAAACTGTCCTTTTGGATTCATAGCCTTGGCTTGGGGGTGACACTACTGTTGAGATTTGGAACAATAGTGTCTACGGTTGGGTAGAACATCCTTGGTCTGCAGCTAGTTGGTGTCTTCCTTATAAAGATAAGTGCTCTTTGTTATGGTATTATTTACCTGTATATGAATGTATTCCACTGTGTATTTATTTATCATTTAATTAAATCTTTAGAATATGCATGCTTGCTAGTTATTGTTGTGCATGTCGTCAGATCTTTTCTTTTGTGCATCCTTATTAATTTAAAAAGGTATCGGTAAGAGAAAGAAGTCCAAGGGTGGGCTTGAAGGTAGCAGACCCCGTCCTATGGGTGGCGAGGTATGTTACAGGTTCTGGAGTATCGTGCCTCCTATTAAGCTTCTATCCAATGCCCTTGACTATTCTCTATGTTCTTAAGCACAAGAATAACAAAAATTTGAGTATGGCCTGTCACTGGAAAAAGAATACTAAGAGTCGCCTTGTGGGATGCCATGCTGCCATAACTCACTTATGAGATTTATGTTCGACAAAGGAAATCCAGTCAACAGAGGCCATGGAGAACATAGTCAAACATCAACGCAAGGAAACCTCAGAGAAAGAAATTATGGTGGATGCAATGAATTGGGTGTTAGACTCGGTGCATTCACGAACCCGAGATAAACATTATTTCAGGATGATGGAAACATATTGGATGGTGAAGGCCTTGGTAGGTCATGCTATTAGCAAGTCTAAGAACGACCATGATGAACTCCTCAATACCATTCATATCCTGGAAAGTAAATTTGAATTGTATTGTAGGTCGCAATGTATGGTATTAAGTTTCATGTCACTTAGACCCACAACAATCTAGACCAAAAAGAGAAGGGTGCAATTGACTCGAGCCCTCGCACCCCATTGTGGTGGACGGCCCAGGAAGAGGAACATGCCAATTCCTTGTGTCTACAATGAAGGCATGTTTTGTTTATGGCTCGTATTTGGAACTCTGGTCGTTAACTTTATGGTTTGGGTTGAGACTAAATAGGGTTTTGAGGTCTAGTTTTAGTGATTTTGTAGACCCCTTTTCATATTTTTTACTATATTTGTGATATAATAGAAATTTTTCTCCTTTTTAAATAAAAAGAAATAATATAGTATAATATAATAATAAATAAAAAAAAGAAGACATACTCAAATTTAACCATTACCTCATTTTTGTATCCAACAAGAAGAAGAATACTATGAATAAAAGTTAAAATAAAGAAAGGAGACATACTCAAATTTAACCATTACCTCATTTTGTCTCCAATAAGAAGAGTACTATGAATAAAAGTTAAAATGTATACTTTATTAGCTAAGTACAAATTATGTTCTATTAATTTTCTATTTCATTTTGTATTATATATTTTATAACATATGGAGAATTACATTTAACACTATTTAAATATAATACATGACCTCAAAGAATGGGAGATTCTTATTGTGAGGGGGCATAGTAATGCTACAATGGCTCTTCATATTTGGCGTTCAAAACCAAACCGAGCCTTTTGTGTTTTTTCTTTCTGCAACGAATGGAACGAATTGCAAATCATTACTTATTTATTGCTCTCAAAGCAGCGACAAGAAAATAAACAAACAAAATCTGAGCATCACTCATTGCATGAGTGGGCAAGGAGCAGTAAAAGTCGAAAAACACACGGCAGGAGTGAGCAGGGACAAGGAAAATCCAAAAACAAACAGCAGGGATTATACATCAAACAATGTACAACGTGATATCGATGTGCTAGTTATTTCCCTATAGTGGAAAATGAGGTGGGTAAGCGTGAGAGCCTCATCTGTGTGCTGTTGTCCTTGTATTCTGTTTCCCTCCCGTCGGAGCAAACGACAGAACCAGGGCTGGTACTATATAAGGAAACAGGACGGACTTCTTAGCAAATGTGTACATGGGTCGGTGTTTTCTTCCGTTGGAGACACTGCGATCATGTGGGAGAGCACTATAGTATATGGTGAAGGGCAGCAGCGCGGGATAGAATGAGGACAAGGAAGGCGCCCTGGTCGTGGCGGACTAGGGTTTGAAATTTAGGGTTTGAAATAGCTCGTGAATGGTATGGCATTGTAACGGACGTTTTGTCGGCCGCATTAGGGTTTGAAATAGCTCGTGAATGGTATGGCATTTTTACGGACGTTTTGTCGGCCGCAGAGTCGAAGTGATGGGACAATGAGGATCTTGTGATCTGTGTGGATGGAAAAGTGGCCGGTCCTGTCCTCTGCCCTTTGCTCGGAGATAAACTGCAGTTCGCCCGTGACTCCAAAGAAATGCTCAGGACTCGTTAGTAGGATGGCACAGCAGAATCTTTCAGCTGATCACTGTTGCGGTTGCGGTATTAGTTTTTGTCATATTTTTTTTCTTTTTTAAAAGCAATTGTTTTGTTTTTTTTGGTTTGTTAATTTGTGTGGGATCTGTCGGCTACGCGATTAACCTGTGGCTTGAGAAACAGCGATTCAGGGGCATCTAAGCCTTCAAAATCATCTGCGGATCACACCTGTGACTTTAACATCACGGAGTGGCTTAACAACACACTCACTCGCCGAGTGTCCTACACCTCGGGGACAAAAGCAATTGTTTTGTTATTCAAATGAATCAAATTCAATTTTCCAATACATATAGGTTCGAAGACATTACAACATACTCATTATGAGATTAACATGTCATCAAACTCAACTTTCCAATACATATAGGTTCCAAGACATTACAACATACTCATTATGAGCTTAACATGTTATCAAACTCAACTTTCCAATACATATAGGTTCAAAGACATTACAACATACTCATTATGACCTTAACATGTTATCTATTGGAATTGAATCAAAGGCAACTTTCCAATACATACAGGTTTGAAGCCATTACAACATAGTCATTATGAGCTTAACATATCATTTATTGGAATTGAACCTTGTGGGAAGGATAACAATCATTCCTCACAACCATCCAAGCTAAACCCAATTGACTCATTTTTGTGATATCTAATGCTATATCTATTTTGATTTTAAATTTTAATCTACAACTCTATATGACGAAGTTGTACTTATAAAAGTTAGAGACTAAATGCTACATTTATTTTATTTTAAAGAAGGGTAAGCATTTGGTTCTCTTTATAGAGTTGTGAAAAAGGAAAAAGAAAAAACATATTATTTGGGATTAAGGTCTAATTTTCATTGATACAATTTCAGTATTATTCGGGTAACTAAAACAATCTATTAGTAGTTTAAAAGAATAAAAAGTCATTCACATTACAAAAAAAAGTTTTAAATTAAAAAATTTGAAAAATATTATAATTATTAAATTATTATTTATTTTTAAAAGAACAAATTTTACTTTATCAAAAATATTTTTAAATTACTTAAAAATAATTGAAAAATATAATTTTTTTATAATTATTGAAATTATTTATTGCATTTTGTTTATTAAATTTAGTTTAAATGATTGAAAAGAATAACTCTTATACTTTCCACCTAATTCTTAACAACTATATTATTATAATTCTTAACAACTATATTATTATAATAGTTTTGAAGATTTTAGAGTTTATCTCAAAATAAACAAAAGTCTAAACTATTAAAAAATAAAGAACAATATTCTTCTTTCATATAGTGAAATGATAATTAAATTAATCCAATACTTTTAAATAAAATTTGAAAATATTTTTTAAAATTTATAACAAAAATGAAATTTATGATAAACACTAATACTAGGAAAAACCTTTGGAATAGGTTGGAAGAGATAAAAGTGCCTCTCGAGAGTTGAGGGCTGCTGCAATAAGGATGTATGAGAACGTTATTGCTAAGTTTAAAAACATTGAGGGCTGGTCAAAAGAGATTAACTGCAATATCGGAGTCAACAAGGTTGTCCCTTGTCCCCTACCCTTTTTGGCATATACATTGACAAGTTAGAAGATTTCTTGGAAAAAATAGGTTGTGTTAGCCCTACTCTCACTGGTATAGTCATCAATCTTCTTATTTATGTCGATGATACCGTTCTTATGGCAAGGAATCCCCATGATTTTGAAAACCAACTAAGAATCCTCAAGGATTTTTTTCTCGAATATGGGTATGATTGTTAACACTGATAAGACTAAGGTCATGATTATTAAATCCAATAAGATCCCTTATGATACCTTCGTATATGACAACAACAACTTGGAGGTAGTGACTTCATACAAATATCTTGGAATTGATATTCACCACAAGCTCAATTGGAATTATAACATTGAGAAAATGATTATTGGGGGATGACAAGCTTATTATGGGCTTGAAAAAAATTGTAAATCAGTTGATCTTTGGAGTTGGGATAAGAAGAAACTCATCTTTGAGACTCTTGTTACACCTGTTATTATTTATGGATGTGAAGTGTGGGGCTATAGAATCTCTCATGAATCCTGGAGAAAGATAGAGAAAATACAAAAGAATTTTATAACCTATAATCTCAAAATTAAAGGAAATACACCCTATCCCATCATCCTCTTAGAAACAAGCCTCTCCCCCATTGAGAGCATGGACATGACTAGATACCTAATGTATAAGAATAAGTTAAACAACATGGAAGATAAGAGGCTTCCTAAAATTGCTTCAAAATCAAGTCATAACCACCATCGAATCAAGCGAGGATGGCATAAAGATGCCCGATCTTGGCTAAACTATTGGGGAATCATGGAAGACACCATTTTGCGAATAAAGATACTATTAAAAAAACGTCAAATCAAAATTTAAGGAGAAAATGTGGTGTGATAAAGAGTTAAAGGAAAAAAGAAAATTACGGTATTATAAAGATGTAATCAACCCTAATCTAGAAGATCAAAATTATCTATCTGTTTTGCCGAGTGTAAAGAAAAAAAAAATCATTGCTAAGATAAGAATAAATTCTCATGAGCTCCATAGTGAAACTGGGCATTGGTCAATTCATAAAACGCCATGGAATGAAATAGTGTGTCACTTTTGTGAGACTAAGAAGGTTGAAGATGAAAAGCATTTTCTCTTAGATTGTCTAGCCTATACCCATATCAAATCTCATTTTCAAAATATTTGTCACACTAACAACCTTCCTAACCTCTTAACTCAACAAAATTATGGTGATCTTGGAAAGCTTCTCTTAATGCTTTTCGAGCACATAAACAAAATTTTAAAGAATAACAAGTAATTACTTACCCTCTTAAGGTCCAATAAACCAATTCAGTCTTTGTGAAAGTTAATCATCATCATCATCATTAATTATAGTTAAAAAAAAAATATTTTTATATTTTCATTATATATAAAAACAATAATAATATTTTATTATTTTTTTCCACTATATTTAAATACAAAAATATCATTTTCCTATTTATACCATCAAAGAAATTAAATACAACATTAACTTCTCATCTATATAAATTCATGTAAAGACCAACTTGGAAACTATGAATAATATTGATTGTTAAATAAAAAATTACTTTCATGTAATAATGATTCATTTATCATTTAACTATTTTGAAAAAGAAATTAAATACAACATTAACTTCTCATCTATATAAATTCCTGTAACGACCAACTTGGAAACTATGAATAATATTGATTGTTAAATACGAAATTACTTTAATTAATTATTATGTAATAATGATTCATTAATAATTCAACTATTTTGAATTTACTTAAAATAAATCATTATTAAATATAATTTTTTTTTTCAAATGAAATAATCAATAACAAAAAAAAATTCATAAAATTAAATTTATGAAAATTATTATAAAAAATAATGATAGCAAAATTATATTTTTTCTTTTCCAACATTTTTCATATAATTAAGAATTGTAATTCTTATTATTATGGTGGTATAATCACACACCAATTCATAAAATTAAATTTATGAAAATTATTATAAAAAATAATGATAGCAAAATTATATTTTTTCTTTTCCAACATTTTTCATATAATTAAGAATTGTAATTCTTATTATTATGGTGGTATAATCACACAGCTTTAGCTAGCTTATTTCATATCATAATGGTTTTTTAAATATTATATTTGTGTTTTTTTTCTTATTAATTTATTTAGTTTCAAATGCATGACATTTTATATTATTATTAATTTTTTATATTGTTTAAATTTTTTTTTTTTAAGAAAAACAAAATCCAAATTATATCAATGTGGAAATTAATTATTAATAATATTTAATGAAATTTTAATTAAAAAACCTAATCATTAAAAAAATAAGATAAGTTATTTCAAAATTTATTATAAAAAAAATAATATATTGTGAAGTATGTTTTTTTTGGTATGTTAGAAGTTTCTAGAATATGTAAAATAATACAGTCTTCTCAAGAGGGTTTGTCGTAATTAGAAACCAAACCTTGTTTGACCAAAAACCATAGCCATAAAACTAGAGTTTATAGATTGTCAATGAAAAACTGAGAAAAAAATAAAATAAAATAAAATCTATTGTGTTCAAATAAGCAAAGGAACCTAGACCAAAAAGACAAAGAGTTATAAAATGATTGCATGCTAGAAAAAATGAGAGGAACTCAACCAGAGACTTAGAATTATAAAATGATTGCATGCTAGAAAAAAATGAGAGGAACTGGACCAAAGACTTGGCTAGTGGGGGAGGGGGGGGTGGATTCTTCGGTGGTTCTCATAGCAGGGAGTTCATTTGAGACAGATAGATGTTGGGAACTAGGATTTGCATGTAATTCCTTTCACTATAATTGTCTCATTCATACCTTCACTCACTCATGTTGGTGGACCTCATATCCCATCAATTTGAGTGTTTGGAAGGCCATTGTTCAAAATTTCACCTTGCTTTCTAACAAGTGGTCCTCAACTCCCATTTGTTGAGAAACGCTTGGAAAATTCTTTCTTTTATCGTCACTTTATTTTTGAGTAATCACACCTTTTAGGGTATTCATTATTATTTTTTCTATGGTGACTTTGATTTGTTTGGAAGTCCACTTTATTGGATGTGATGTGGTGCAAACCCCCCTACCTCGGCAGGGTCCACTGACCTCTTGGTATAAGAATCGTCCCAATACCTCGAGCTAGATTATCTCTTTCGGGTCCTTGTTGGAACATCTACAAACAACGATCCACATGTCCTTGTGAAAATCGGCCTATGTGAACAAGCACTGGGCGCAAGCTTCCTCCACGCGACCACTGGCTATGACCGCACACCTATCAAAATGAGTTTCGCGATTTCATGTGTCGAGACTTTTCACGTGAGTCACCCTGACTCTCCTGACCCCCAAAACTCCAAAAAGGGCTTAATGAATGCTAGCTGCTTTCCTTATCTCCACTCATGTGACCATTCGCCGCGACCTGGGGCCAATCCTCCGAGTGCTTCGAGACTTCACAACTCGTGAAGTCGGAACGTAGCCCAACACTCTGCTCCAAAGTCCGATCCCCGAACTTCTGAAATCTGCTGACCCAGATCAACGGTCACGTCTCTCTTGCAATCTGATGACTCAGATCTATTCTTCACAAATCGAGACTTCACGTTTCGCGAAGTCGGAGGATCGATCACCTCCCTACTCTTGATCCCTGATATCCCGAAACTCTCCCGGGGCAATCAACGGTCCAAATCTCTCCTCAATCAATGACTGTGATCTTTTCGTGAGTTCACACTTCGCGAATTCTCACAAGTCTGCCCTTTGACCTTTCCCTCCCGAGAGTCAGTGAAATGTTGATCCTTCGCCACGCGTCCCTTCCAATGGACGATCTCGATGATGTCGGGACTTCACGACTTCACAAAGCCTCTCTCCTATGCAACTCCAAAGGGTTAAACCTCGTGCACTCCCTCCAGATCCAACGACTATTGGTCCATGCACTCCCAGATCCTACGGATCAGATATGATCCTCTCCTGTGCTCACTTCTCCTGTCTAGACGTAGTTTTGACGGTCCATATTTCCTCCTCTGTAATTGATCTAATGATTTCCGACGCTCCTTCTTCTGAGCTTTCAATTTCTTCTTGAATTGGAAGATTTCCAATGCTTCAAAGGTCTTGGACTTCGATTGTCCTCCTGCGAGCCGGACAACTTTAGGTCTCGCCTGGGCTCTAAAGACGTTGTCTCTCCTGAGCTTTGGAAATGAAACTCGGCCTTATCCCTAACACCTTCCTTGTGCTCTGTGCACAACTTTGCACTATCTCTCCCAAGCTTTCCTCACTCTGAAAACCTTGAAGGGGTTTCTCGACCTCTGCAACTCCTTGCAGGATCCTTGTGTTATAATATGAAAGAATGTGCTCGTTTTACCATTGAAAATATCTCTATTGTCACCCAACCATAGGCCGAAGCCACCCTCCGAGCACCTTAACCTTGACAGAGAATCACTCCGAAAGAAAACCCTAGGCTAGATAGCCAAACAAAGGGTAGTGCACCTTTCCCCAAGGATAGCACACCAACAAGAGCTAATCAAATGTTCCAAACCCTAGCCAAGAGATATTCCAAGCCAAACGTGATCTTCTAGCTGCAACAACTGCAATAGAAGCTCTCCTCAAACTTGCGCACATGACTGGGCACTGTAGTGCACACAAGTTGCTGCTCTGCAATTTTGAGACTGCGTGCTAGAATGAGAATTGGCCTCCTGTATTTATACTAATTCTGGTTAACTACTTGGGCCGACTTCTCATTCTGGGTATCTGTCTGTTCAGTATATATTATTATTTCTGGCTGACTTCTTCTCTTGGAGGCTAATAACCTAATATAAATTATCTTCTTGAGCCGACAAGTCTTCTAGGGTTAGTATCCAACTCATTAGGGTTTGTTCTTGCTTCCCAGAGTATTCTATCCTCGTTAGGTTTACACGTGGAGGTAAATACCTCCCGCAACTACCATAATATCAACACTCCCTCCTAGCTAGGGAGGCATTACAGGTAATGGCCTTGAGCACAAAAACATACCATTCACCCGGTAGCATCAACATAGTTGTATAGACTAGATCATGACTAGATCATGAGCACCATCATCATCATCAATGTCATCAGCTGCATCATCTCTCGAAACCATACTCTATCTGAGTAATCAGACATGATGCTCACTCCACAGAGTGATACAAGAGCTATTCTTCTAATCTAGAAGAGTAAATGTTTTGAACCATTTTCCATCTGGGAAATACTTGTCCTTTGATTATCCATCCAATACTATTGATAGTCTTCAAGGAAATCAAAACAAAATAGAATACATTTGTGTCTATCCATAGTAGTACATAACTACAATCCATTGGTACACTACCACACCAAGTAACACACAAGTACTTGATCAACAACGTATAGTCACGAACAATGGAACACATCCACCACAATAGTATACATCTACTGTCATACCGTCTTCATAACAATCATCTAATATCAACCTGCACATAAACAATGTTATGATATAAACTGAATCATCTGGGCCAATCTTTCACTCACATCTGTGAGATCTGAAAGAATATCTTCCCTTAGAGTAGAACGATGAGATATCTGGACTATTCTTCTCAAGCAAGGAAGAATAACTATCCTGTTTTCTAAACCTGGACCATTCCCCACCTTGGGCCATTCTTCCTACACTAATCAAAGTGTACTGTGGAGAGAATGTATAAACCCTAAGGAATTCTTGTCCCTGATTGTTGAGCCTGTACCATTCCCCACCCTGGGCCATTCTTCCTACACTAATTAAAGTGCACCCTGGAGAGAATGTATAAAGCCTAAGGAATGACTGTCCAGACCATTTCCTCTATTAACCACAAGAGGAAAAGATTGTCCTGCATCAACCTCCAAAATAGACCATTCCTCATATTAACGACAATGAGAAATTGTTGTCTGGCGAGGCGGGCCAGTATTCTTGAGTAACCCTCAAGAATAGAGACTACCCTAGACCACTCCCCATTTTAACAACAATGGGAAGTCATTTTCTATGATACATCAACAATCTGGACCATTTCCCATGTTAACCACAATGGGAAATTGTTGTCCGTCAAAAATCTCAATCCTCTTTCCGAATAGGTAACAATCTGTCCAAGCTGAACTATTTTTCAATGAATGTCTTCAATGATGTTTTAGTTCTCCCTCCCAACCTGGGAGTCATCTCTACCTTTTTCAATAAGGAAGTCGTCTCCATGAGCTCCAGATTGAGTACACAAACTCTTTCATCTTTTACCAAAATGTTTACTTATCTGCTCATCTGTGGAGATATGCATTGGAGAACTACTTTCTCCTTTCTGGACTTCATTACGGATAATGTAATGCTTGATTTCAAATTTACTTTGGTCTGGAACACTAGTTTTCTCTGAAGGCTTCATGTAGCTCTGATCAATAGAGTATATCATTGTTGGAAAACTGGAACATATCCATGTGGCACTTCTTCTGTCATAATGAGATCTGATCTACTGAGTAATCATCTTGATACAATATCTTTGTTATAGAAAATCTTCACCATGCTTCTGCTGTGCACTGGAGTTTCTCCACCAAGTTGTCTTTTTCTATCTGCATGCAAGGATCTCTTTCTGGTATGCCTCCAAGTCTTGAGGTTTCTTTTCATATGCTCTTTATTCAATTTCTATGGAGAACATTCTTTGCATTCATCTGATGTAGAACTCCAACTCATGGATGTTGCAGATGATATAATGACTCATGTAGAGATATTTCTGGTGTACTGGAACAATTAATCATCATAATCTTCTCCCTCCATCTGGGAGAACCTCTAGTTCTAGATATCTCAATGCTTTCATTCATAAGTCTTTCATACACCGTTCTTCATGATGACTTTCAGTTCCTCTACTTGATTGCTTTTATTGAGTTCATATCAGGCTGGTAATCTTGTGATTCTTAATATAATGATTGCTTGTTCTAGATTCTATTTCCTTCTTGGAATCTTCATGTTCTTCCTGATGTTTTTCTTTATCTCTTGGGTCCATAGAGTTTCTTATAGATTCCATTTATTTCTTTCATCATAGGATCACGGATGTGGATGGACAACCAGGGATATTTTTAAGGCTTCTCTTCGAAGAAGACTTCTTCTGAGGTTGAACTGAGCACATACCGTCTTTCATGGTTACTACCATGGATATATACTTCATCATCTTCAATGGATCATAGGATTATCTCCCTCCTAATCCTTGCTTCATGTATGAGTGCATATAATTGGATCCCTCCATCTAACAGAGTCCATGCTTCTGTCTGCATCCTTATTGTCTTCTGTAATATATAATTCTCTCTTTCTATCTAACAGAGTCCACGCTTCCATATTGTTGTCTCATACAAAACATCATAAGTCTTTCTCCAATTTCCTCTTTATTGTTGTCTTTGCTTCTTCTAAGTCTCTTCATGATTTATTCGGCTTATCTTGCAATAGTTTCCACATGATTTGCTTGATGTGTTTCATTCTTTCATGTATTATCCAATGATATCAATCCTTATCTTTTTGTTCTTCCATCAATATAGTTCTTCTTGAAACACATTATCTTCCAAGAGATAGATATACAAGATATGTACAGAGACGATGCAAACAAGATATGTACAAGGAATAAGAAGAGTATTGTTACCTTTAGAAGAAGAAGTCTCTTTCACCCTGCTTAGTCTTCTTTGTAGATTCCTTTTCTTCGGAAATTGATGCTTCATGTTTCTCATTCCTTTTCTTTAGCTCGGGACAATGATTCTTGTAGTGGCCATACTTTCGATAGTTGAAGCATTGTACTTTTGAAATGTCTTTCTCTTGATTTGGATTCCTCCTTGAACCAAACTTCCTTTTGTTCTTGAAATTATTGAATCTTGCTGTGAAGGCTTGATCATCGTACTTATTTTGGGGTTTCTCTTTTGCATTGATCCTTGATTCTTCTTGAGAAAAACAAGTCCAAAGTTCTTCAAATGTTGGATACTCCTTCCTTGTGTTCATGCTTGCGGAAAATGCATCCCACGTCTTGGGAAGACCATTGAGTACTATGTTTACCAATTCCTTCTCTAAAGTGATCTCTTCAATAGCTTGTAGTTGATATCTTAATTGGGAAATCCTCACAAAGTATGATGTTATGCTGTCATTGTCATTCATCTTCATGTCACGGAGCTCATTCTTCAGACTCATAACTTGTCCAATGTTTCTGACCGAGAAGAGATTTGTTAGGGCATCGTACATATTCTTCGATGAGTCAAGATGGGATATGTAGGGTATCAAGTGGTATTTTATAGATTCCACTATGATACTCATAGAATTGATGTCAATGTCTTTGAACTTCTCTGTAGCTGCAACATTTTGTAGTTCCTTCTCTTTCCCTTATTCAAACTCTTGTTTCACGATCTTTCCTTTCACAATATTCAACACTTTATTCTTGGCAAGGATGAGATCAATCCTTGTCTTCCACGCTCTGAAGTTAAAGGCTCCATCTAACTTGTTCTCTGACTTCATAGAATAATTCATGGTTTCTTTGACTTGGTCAACCATAGATTTGATCAGAAACTCAAACTTGATGTCTTGGCTTGTTGAGAGTATCAAGAGATGCACTAGGCTAGGGTGCACTGATCTGTCTGGAAATTATGTCAATCCCTTCACTTAAGGTGCCTCAACGAGAGGATTAGGGCTTCTGCAACTGCTCTTGCAAGTAACCCTAGCAGCAGTGTCTTGGAAGCTGCTTCTTCTAGTAACCCTAGTGACAGTTCCTCAGTGAGCTCAATATCCTAGTGGCTATGTTTCCTTCCAGTGTTTAGACTAAATGAAGGATGTGTGGGCCCATAACCTGTTATAATATGAAAGAATTTGCTCATTTTACCATTGACAATATCTCTATTGTCACCCAACCATAGGCTGAAGCCACCCTCCGAGCACCTTAACCTTGACAGAGAATCACTTCGGAAGGAAAACCTAGGCTAGATAGCCAAACAAAGGGTAGCGCACCTTTCCCCAAGGATAGCCCACCAACAAGAGCTGATCAAATGTTCCAAACCCTAGCCAAGAGATAGTCCAAGCCAAACGTGATCTACTAGCTACAACAACTGCAATGGCAACTCTCCTCAAACCTACGCACAAGATTGGGCACTGTAGTGCGCACAAGTTGTTGCTCTGCAATTCTGAGACTGCCTGCCAGAATGAGAACTAGCCTCCTGTATTTATACTAATTCTGGCTAACTGCCTGGGCTGACTTCTCATTTTGGGTATCTATCTGTTCAGTATATATTATTATTTCTGGATGACTTCTTCTCTTGGAGGCTAATAACCTAATATAAATTATCTTCTTAAGCCGAAAAATCTTCTAGGGTTAGTACCCAACTCATTAGGGTTTCTTCTAGCTTCCCGAAGTATTCTATCCTCGTTAGGTTTACATGTGGAGGTAAATACCTCCTGCAACTACCATAATATCAACACCTTGCACATTGTTGTGCTATCCTTCCTGGGATTTTGTACGGATTGGACCTCGAAGTGTCTCGACCTGCTGCTCCTTTCTGTTGGAACTTCGTGCGTAAAGGAAATATTCCTCCTGAGCTTACGAACTTGAAACAAGTTCTCTCCGCGTGCACTCCTTGCACTTTGACTAGCCTTCAAATGGTTGTCTTTCAACACTTTGTCTGGGTGTTGGCCTGGTGCTCTCCTTGCATAGGTCTTCCTCTAGAGTGTTCAACAACTCTATCTCCTTGAGCTTCAACTGCTCGGACCTTAAAGGTATCTCTCCACTCTGTCCCTTGAAGAGATGCAAGTGCCCTCCTGGCAACTTCCGCTCAAGCACTCCTTGTTGAGCTTGCAGAGTATTCAACAACTCTGTAAGTGTCTTCCTCCGACACTCCCATTATCTCTGAACTTGAAATAGATTTCTTCTTGTGTACTCTTTACACTTGCTCGATGCCCTCCTAGAAGAGCCTTCACAAAATCCTCAATGATTCTGCCTCTCTGTGCCTTCCTCTACACAATATTCACCTCCAGAGTATTCAATAACTCTGAGGCTTCTTCCTGAGTTTATGACTTCTCTGGTGTGCCCTCCTGGCACGTTCTTTCCTGAATTCAACATAGAACTTAGATGTGCATTCTTTTCACTGGCTCACAGATTCCTCAACACTCTTTTATGCAACTCCTTGCATTGAGCCATGAAGAACCCAGACTAAAATCAACAAACCTCACATATAGGAAAATATATCTATCCCTATAGAAGGAATCTAACATACATCTATAGAATACACATATAAACACGTAAAATACATTCATCCCTTTACACATAAACACAAGGAAACACACACAAAGAATCTCATGTAGGAAAAACTGCTCTTTGTATTAATTTGAATGTTTGTTACAATGTGTACAAAAGCTTGGATTGCTACACAGTCTTAGCTCTCTCTCTTTTCTCCTATTCTTCCTATATCTTCTACCTAATCTCCTCACTCTCTTCACTTCTCACTTTCTCTCCCTATTGAATATAGATAGAAAGATCTTTTACAAAAGAGGGGCTCCTCGAGCTTTCCATCCAAGCTACCTACTCTCATTAATTTATAATGAATTACATTCAATGGTTGTCTAGTCTAAATCGGATCTAGATCTTATCCACCTTTCAACCATTAAAGGCAACTCTATATACAACCTGTACAAAGTCAACGATTTGACTCTTCTAGCCTTACAAACATTTAATTACATTTTGAATTTTGAAAAAATGAGAGGGTTGGAGCCTCTGCCTTCATTGAATGCGCGCTGAATGTGTTGTCTAGATGGCACATTGCTGGGTTGGAGTGATTCTCCTGCATCATACTCCACTGCTGTGAAAAATTCATGAGCTCATGCTCATGAGATTCCCAACTTTGTTGAAATCCACCTGGATCCCAAACTGTTCTTTGGAGTTGTCCATCTGCTCCACTGCTTTGCCGATGCTGCTGCTTCTTCCCTGCTGCTATGGCAGGCTCTCTTCTGCTCAACTTCCCTTTGATGAATGATTCTTGTGTTGACCTCAACATCAGCCTCCTTTTTTCTTCTATCTCCCTGTCCAGTTGGTCCAATGGCTGGATCTCTTTATGCAGTCTTCTCCACTGCACTCCCTCCTTGTTGATGGGAAGATCAATTTGATCCCCCTTGCAATTTTCTCCATCTCTTGTGGCTTTAGCTTGCCATTCTGCTACAGACTTCAGTTCTGCAGTCTCATCACTGAGTTGTTGCTCAACTTCCTCTTCTGACAACTTGACTATCATCTCTCCTGCTGGCATATTTCTAGCTTCCCCTAGCTTCTCCTTGGGCTGGTATGCTCCATCTATCTCCAACCTGATCTATTGGATGTGTTGACTTTGCACTATCACCCTTCTCTCTAGGGTTTCCAACTCCTCACATAGATCAACAAATTCATCTCTTCCTCCTCTTCTGCAATCTTCAATGCTGCAGTCATCTCTTGTTCAACTTCCTAGTTGAAAATTTTGAGCCATTATGTTGAATGATATTCTCCTTCTGCTGGGGAAAATGTCAGTGTCTGCTCCTTCTCTTCTCCCTCTATGACATTCACTCATGGTTGTCCTTCTTCTACTGTTTCATATGCAACACATTCTCTGGCTTCAACTGGGATGCTTGGTAGGAATATCTCAATTCCCCCAATGATCAGAATACTCCCCTGATCCTCCCCTGTCATCATTCCTTATTGATATGAACTCACCTCTTAGTTAATGAGACTATCAGAGAGTCTCATCTCCTCTCCCTTTCCCACCTGGCAATATGGGATTTCTTCCCTGCTCTCGTGGTATTCTATGAGATCCTCCAATGATCCCATCTCATTGCCCACCTAGAAATCTGAACTTTCTTCACTACTCACCTAGAAGTTTCTAAGACCCTTCTTTTATCTCTTCTCCTCACCATCAATGAGACTCTTCCCAGTTTCTGGCTCACAGATGTGAACCATCTCATCTTCACCTCTGAGGCTTTCAACATACATCAGCCACACTCTCAATATCCTTTTTTGTCCTTTGGCCAACAGTTCCTTGACTGGCCACTTCACCTTCTTCTTCATGGGCCACTCATACACCCAATGCACTTTAGCATCCTGTTGCATTTTAAATGCAAGATTCTCCATTCATGCTCTTATCTCGCTGAGATCTTAGTCCATCTCATCCTTGATTTTCTATTGGCAGTATTTTCCTTGACCAATCCTTTGGCCTTTAGTAGCCATCCTCTTCTTCTACTTGCCTTCCTGGCAAGTTTGATGTTCACTCTACAATCAAGATCATTCCAACCTAGCTATCAATTGTCTGCTGCCTACATGCAAACAGATCTCCACAGGTCATCAACACCCTGTCTTCATCTTCTAATACCACTAACGGTATCGAACTATCTCCTTTACCTCCTTCGCCTAAAATATACAGACAAAAAAAATTAGCTCTGATACCACATGGTGCAAACCCCCCTACCTCGGCAGGGTCTTCTGACCTCCTAGTCTAAGTATCATCCCAATACCTCCAGATGGAATAGCTCTTTCGGGTCCCTGCTGGAACCTCCACAAAGAACCATCCAAAGGTACTTGTGAAACTCATCTTGCATGAACAAGAACTAGGCGCAAGCTTCCTCCACGCGACCACCGACTGTGACTGCATGCCTATCAAAAGGCGTTTCATGATTTCGCGTGTCAGGAATTTGCACTTGAGTCACCTCGACTCTCCCAACCCCCGAAACTCTGAAAAGGGCTTAACAGATGCTATCTCCTTTCCTTATCTCCACTCATGTGACCATTCACCATGACCTAGGGCTAATCCTCCGAGTGCTTTGGGACTTCACAACTCGCGAAGTCGAAACGTATCCCAACTCTCTTCTCCAAAGTCCCATCCCTGAACTTCTGAAATCTGCTGACCCAAATCAACGGTCACGGATCTCTCATGATCTGATGACTTAGATCTATTGTTTGTGAATCAAGAATTCACATTTCACGAAGTCAGAGGATCGATTACCTCCCTGCTCCCAATCCCCGATATCCCAAAATTCTCCCTGGGGAATCAACGGTCCAAATCTCTCCTTGATCAACGACTGTGATATTTTTGTGAGTTATCACTTCACAAATTCTCACAAGTCTTCCCTTTGACCTTTCCCTCCTACGAGTCAGCGAAATGTTGATCCTTCGCCATGCGTCCCTTCCGATGGACGATCCCAATGATTTCGGGACTTCGCGACTTCGCAAAGCCTCTCTACTATGTAACTCCAAAGGGTTAAACCTTGTGCAATCCCTCCAGATATAATGGCTATTAGTCCACGTGCTCCTAGATCCTACAGATCATATCTGATCCTCTCCTACGCTCGGTTCTCTTGTCTAGACATAGTTTCGATGGTCCAAATTTCCTCCTCTGCATCTGATCTAATGACAGTCGATGCTCCTTCTCATAAACCTTCAATTTATTCTTGAATTGTAATATTTCCAATGTTTCAAAGGTCTCGGCCTTCGATTGTCCTCCCATGAGCCCAACAACTTTGGGTCTCGCCTGCACTCTAAATACATTGTTTCTCCTGATCTTTGGCAATGAAACTCGGCCTCGTCCCTAACACCTTCCTTGCACTCTGCGTGCAACTTTTCACTATCTCTCCTAAGATTTCCTCACTCTAAAAACCTCGAAGGGGTTTCTTGACCTCTGCAACTCCTTGTAGGATCCTTGCACGTTGTTGTGCTATCCTTCTTGGGATTTTCTGCAGCTTGGACCTCGAAGTGTCTCGACCTACTGCTCCTTTCTGTTGGAACTTCATGTGCAAAGGCACTATTCCTCTTGAGCTTACGAACTTGAAACAAGTTCTCTCTGCGTGCACTTCTTGTGCTTTGACTAGCATTCAAATGGTTGTCTTTCAACACTTTATCTGAGTGTTGGCCTTGTTCACTCCTTGCACAAGTCTTCCTCTAGAGTGTTCAACAACTATGACTCCTTGAGCTTCAATTGCTCACACCTCAAAGGTCTATGTCTGCTCTGTCCCTTGAAGAGATGGAAGTGCTCTCTTGGCAACTCCCGCTCAAGCAATCCTTGTTGAGATTGAAGAGTATTCAACAACTCTTTAAGTGTCTTCCTCCAACACTCCCCTTATCTTTGAAATCGAAATAGAGTTCTTCTTGTTCACTCTTTACACTCGCTCGATGCCCTCCTGGCAGAGCCTTCACATAATCCTCAATGATTCTGCCTCTCTATGCCTTCCTCTACACAATATTCACCTATAGAGTATTCAGTAACTCTAAGGCTTCTTCCTGAGTCTATGAATTCTCTAGTGCACCCTCTTGGCATGTTCTTTCCTGAATTCAACACATAACTTAGATGTGCACTCTCTGCACTAGCTCACAAAGTCCTCAACACTCTGTTATGCAACCCCTTGCATTGATCCATGAAGAACCTAGACTAAAATCAACAAACCTCACAGATAGGAAAATCTATCTATCCCTGTAGATGAAATATAACATACATATATAGCATATGCATATAAACACATAAAAGACATTCACCCCTTTACACATAAACACATGGAAACACACACAAATAATCTCATGCAGGAAAAACTGCTCTTTATATTAATATGAATGTCTGTTACAATGTGTACAAAATATCAGACTACTACAGAGTCTCATCTCTCTCTCTTTTCTCCTATTCTTCCTATCTCTTCTGCCTAATCTCCTCACTCTCTTCACTTCTCACTTTCTCTCCCTCATTAATCTAGATACAAAAATATTTTACGAAAGAGGGGCTCCTCGATCTTTCCATCCAAGCTACCTACTCTCATTAATTTACAATGAATTACATTCAATGGTTGTCTAGTTCGAATCGGATCTAGATCTTATCAACCTGTCAACCATTAAAGGCAACTCTATCTACAACCTGTACAAAGGCAACGATTTGGCTCTTCTAGCTTTACAAACATTTAATTACATTTTGAATTTTGAAAAAATGAGAGGGCTGGACCCTTTCCCTTCATTGAATGCACGCTGAATGTGTTGTCTAGCTGGCGTGTTGTTTGGTTGGAGTGATGCTCCTGCATCATGATGTACCTAGGCACCAAGGTTGGGCCACACTACTTCCAAAAATCCCATCAATATGCTCTGATACCAATATGTGATGTACCCAACCACCAAGGTTGGGCCAAGGTACTTCCAGAATTCCCTCCAAGACACTATGATACCAATCTATGATGTCCCTGCCATCAACAAATCCAAAATGGTTTTCTTCCATACCAATATGTGACATTCCTGCCACTATCAAACCCAAAATGGTTTTCTCCAATACTACTTTGTGATGTACCCAGGCGCCACACAACAAGTTGGGGACAACCACCCTACCCAAGAACACACTTCTTGGGCCAATTTGAATTTATAATACCACACAACTAAATAAAGAAGAATTAAATAACACATACAATCATCAAGATTCATGTTAAACTATGAAATAATGAACAATATGCCCTACACAACAAAAAAATAGCATAAAATAACATTATTAATGAATATCTCAGAGATAATAATCAATACAAAACGAAAATAATTATGTACTTAAGAAAAGAAACACATGACAAAGAGCACCCGCATTTAATAAAACCAATTACAAACTGGCTACAGAAAAAGGATGTTCCACCTAACCTTAGACATTGTTGTTCCAAGTCTCAACAACAAGTCACCCCTGAGCTAGGGCTATGAATCCACAAGGATGCGTTCCAAAGAGACATTCAACTTCCCAAACCAGACAACACTCAAGCTCTCAAAGGTTTCTCAACACACAATAATCCAAATTTCACCAACTCTCGTATCCTAGCCTAAACCACCAAAGATAATGAACCCCCTCCACTTCCATGCATCTCCTCAGGCTTCCCACCTCCTTATAGGGATCTAGTGCACCTAGTCAAGAATCTCAATGTTGGAACTCTCAAGATTCACAATTGTGACAAGGTTTATCAAAATTTCAATGCATCCATGCACTTAGGAATTAATTCATGACCAGAATACACCAATGAATCCCATATCCAACCAACCATGGTTGTTTTCCCCCAACAATTTGTTTCCTCTTTATCCAACAAAGACTAGAATGAACCAGTTGTTGAATGATTGAACCATCCAACCCCAACCAACACCAATACAATCAAGAACATGTATTTTGTATCCAAGTGCCCTCAAGGCTAGCGTGGACTCCCAGATAGACTCATGCACCCCCTCATATTCCCCCCCCAAAAAAACATGGGTGATACTTAATTAAACAAAGCATAAAGGTTTAGCTCCTTGATTCACCCCTCTCTCGTGGAATCATATCCCCGCATAACTATTTTCCTTGTCTTTCTTATAGCGAGTGATGCACTTTTATTATTAAAATATTCAAAGCATTACATTCTAATAGAAAATCTAACCTCTTTCAATTTTAATAGGCATTCTAACCTTTCATCAAATAAACAATTACATTATTAAAATGAGGATTCAAAACTGGGGTATTAAATTCCCATCCCCCTTATTTTGGCATTGTCCTCAGTGCATATACAAAACAGAGAAAAAATATCAAAATTTTTCAAAATGTTGGGAGTACTCTTCCCGCATGGCATATTCATGGTCCCAAGTAGCATCTTTAGGACCGTAGAAGGTCCAATTAACTTTTACTAGTTCCATGACTTGATTCCGGAGCACTTTGACCTTTTTGTCCAATATGCGCACTCGATGGACCTGAAAGTCTCATTCTAGATCCACCTGAATCAAATTCCAATCAATAACATGGTTAAGATCATGCATATACTTTTCCAGCAAAGATACATGAAGTACATTATGAACATTCATGGAAGAAGGCAATGTAAGCATGTATGCAACTAGCCCTATTCTGTCCAATATCTCTAATGGACAATAGAATCTGGCTACTAGCTTTGTACAACTGCCCAAATTTATTGAGCTCTTCTTGGGCTTCATTTTCAAAAGAACATGCTCTTTCATTTTAAATTTTATAGTTATCCTGTTCTTATCTGCATAACACTTCTCTCTATCTTTTGCTGCTTTAAAATTATGCTTAATTTTAACCATATGGTCTTCCATATCCTTGAGCAATTCCAGCCTAATTACCACTCTATTTGTTGGGTTTTCCTAAATTAATGGAGTATTTCATTTTCTACCATACAAAGATTCAAATGGTATAATATTCAATGAATCTTGATACCCATTATTATAGGAAAAATAAACCAAATGCAAATAATCTTCCCACTTAGATGGCTTATCCATCACATACATTCTCAACATGTCTTCAACTAATTGGTTGACCCTCTCTCTCTTCCCATTTGACTATGGATGGTATGTTGTACTAAATTTCATATTTGTACCAAATAATTTAAATAATCCCCTCCAAAAGTTTGAAGTAAACTTTGTATCTCTATTTGATACAATTTCCTTAGTAATTCTAGGAAACCTAGCAATCTCACTCATGTAAATTTCTGCAATATTAGTTTTTGTATGAGTTGTTGCACATATGTTGTTATTGATGTCAAAGAGGTCATGGAAATGGTCAGTTATAGTGCAGAAAATATGGTACAAAGTATAGTGCACAGAAAGAGGAATTTGTGAAAGGATGAAAACAAAAGTGTGTAGAAGGATTTAAGGATGAAAGGATCAACAACGCAGATGAAAATTTGCAGGGTGCTTTGAACCAGTGCGATGAATGGTGCAATGGACTGTGCCAAGACAAAACTAGTGCGAAAAAATGGACTGTGACAAATTGTGTGGAAGATTTCACAAAAGAAAATATGTAGGGTGCCTTGAGCCGATGCAACAAATGGCGTAGTGGAGTGTGACAAAACCAAGTCTGTGTTACAAGCAACAAAGTGGAATGCAATGGGATGAATGAAGTGACTAGGTGAGCACATTGGAGGGAAAGTGAGACAAGATGGAGACTTGTGACTTGAGACTTGGGCTCTTATTATATTTGTGCAGTAGGTTCTCTATAGACCAAAATGTCATTTGTTGCGTCATTCATGAGGAGATGCTCTAATAAGACTAAGTTATGTTGCTAGAGATGAGCTAGAGCTCATTTGTAGGAAGATTTGGTCCATTTGATTTAGTAAAAAAATGTCCATATGTAATTGGATCTTGATTTGGTCAAGATTTATCCACAATATAAATATCATGCATCCACATACTTTATTTAGAAAAAAGTGTAACTAATAGGACTTTGATCTGATCAAGATTTGTCCACAATGTAACTCTCATGCGTCTACATACTTTATTTAGATATAGGTAAAAATGACAGGACTTTGTTCTGGTAAAAATATGTCCACAATGTAACTTTTATACGTCCACATATAGGAAGGGTAACTCAAACAAAAACATTATAAATAAGGATGTGATTTGTTTGATTGAGGCACTGATAATGAGAGAGAAAAAGGTCATGTAACTGCTAAAAAGAATTGAATTGGAGATTTATCAGTTGTTCTTAATTGTAGAAAAGGTCCAGTTCTATACGATTTTTTAAAAAATAAATTCAGGGTGGTAGGGTGGTGCTAGGTGAGTTTAATCTCACTAAGGATTGGTTCCCTCATTATTTGTGACAAGTTGGTTCCTGAGAAGATTGGTGTCCTCATTATCTACAACAAGTTGGTGCCAGATAGGATTGGTGTCCTCATTATCTGCGACAGGTTGGTTCCTAAGAGGATTAGTGTTGTCATTGTTTGTGACAGGTTGGTGCTTGAGAAGATTGGTGTCCTCATTTGCGATAGGTGGTTTCCTATCAGTATGAATAATTGTAAATTTTAAGTTGGTGCTTGCAGGAGAACATAAATAAAGATGTTCTATGGTTTTCTCCCGCATTGGGTTTCCACATAAAAATCCTAGTGTAATGTGTTTCACCTGTTGTGCTTTGTTTTATACATGTATTGTTGATTAAGTAAACACTTCTAAATAACTTTAAATTGTGGAAAGGAAAGAAAATTGAGAAATATTATACAATAACAATTCACCCCCCCTCTCAGTATTGTTATAAGTTATAAAAATTGGTATCATAGCATAGGTACCTTGAGTAACATACTAATAGATGGAAGGAATATCACACATAAAATATGTCAAGTCAAGATTCCTTTTCTTCTTCAACTAGACCTCCTCTATTCAATGGAACAAATTTTTCATTTTGGGAAATCAAAATGAAGACCTACTTAATGTCTCTAGGTATGGAAGTCTGGGTATGAAATTCATTTGAAACAAGGTTACAACAAGGCTAACTATCATTTCTATAATGGTTTACTCTACAAGTTCAACAATATCTATGTCCCTAAACATGAATGATTGCATCTTATCAGAGAGGCTCACACCTCCAAGGTTACAAGACATTTTGGTGTTGGGAAGACAATTTCCAACTTACAGAGGTATGTTTACTGGCCCATAATACAAGAATATGTAGCATGGTATATTATAGGATGTATACTTTATTGTACCAACAAGCCCAATAACAAGAAGCAAGGTCTATACCATCCATTACCTGTACCCACTCGACCTTGGGAAAGTATTTCCATGGATTTTGTGGGAGGTTTACCAACAACTAGGGAGGGACATGACTATCTATTTTTGGTATTTGACAATTTCATAAAAATGTGCATTCTCATGCCTTGTAAAAATACCATTAAGGGATAGGAAGCAACAAGCTTGTTATTTGAATAGGTCTAGGTGCACTTTGGGATACCAAGGAGAATCATCTCATATAGGGACACAATATTTCTCAGTGTCTTTTGGACTACATTGTTGGAGAAGATGGACACTAAGCTTAGTAGGTCTACATCATTCCATCCATAGACATATGGGCATATGTAAGTAGTCGACGTGACTTTGGTGCATATTTTTAGGGATGTAAATCTTACCTATAAACAACACTCTTATAACAAAGAAATACACACTTATACTAGAAAGTCACATTTTGAAACTTGCTTTGGCTATTTTCCACCTTCACCCTTATATTTTGTATATGGACAACAAGGAGGAGTGAGGGAGGACCTCAAAGGATATGCAATGAAAGAATTTTTTTTTTAGAAGATCAAGCAAATCCATTTGTAGGTATAAGATATTCTCAAGAAGTCACAGGAAACGTAAAAGGCTAGACATGACTAGGACAGAACAAAGAGAACATTTAGAGTGGGATTCAAATTATGGTTACAGTTGAATAAGGAAAGACTATAGTTTCTCGGTAATAATATCAAGGCTTTGCGGCATGTTCCTTTTGAGGTATTGGAAAATATGGGAGATAATTCCTACATATTCAATATACTTCCATACATGCACAATTTATCAATAGTGAATTTGGAAAATCTCAAACTCTATGATCCCTCCATGTTGGATTAGGATGAGAAGCAGGTCCTACCTTCCATAGAGGATTTATCACCATATGCTCAGGAAAAGTTGTAAAAGGATGTAGTTTTGTAGAAGTGGTCCAAAAATATAAGAAAATGGAAGCATGACCTTGGTAGGTTGGGTTGAAAGGACAAATTCCAGGAAAAGAAAAGTGGTACTCTATGGAGAAGGTAGAGGAAACATTTTCTCACCTCATTCAGTAAATATTTTGGGGAGAAAAATCCTCCCTAAATGGGTAGGTGTGATCTGGAGTGGATAATTATATTATTTTCCATCTATCTCGATGCTTTATGTGTGAAAAAATTGGAGGAATCAACTTGTAGAGCCATTTTAGCGACCGGTCCAAATTTGGAAATTTGGGTGAAAACAATTGTCTAAATTATCACAGAGTCATTGTGTATTCTCTACACACTGAGACCTTTCCATTGGTGCAAGAATAACCTCAATTGTATTTTGTATTCCAAATCTACGCCTCCTGCAAGTTGACCTACTATATTGATCACCATGGTGTGAGTGGATGCCACATCAATGTCCATTACTTAAACATGTGGGGATAGCCATGTAGTGGATTTCTAAAAACATTCTAGAAGGTACAGAACCTTATCACAATTTAGGGTTGAGGAATCCAAAACCCTACCCCTATATGTCTACCAGACTATGTTAAATACTAGGTCGCTAGCAGGAGAAGGGGTTCCATTCTATGTTATTGTATTTTATTCCATAACAAAGAAGAAAAAATAGGAGTGGGAAAATTAGAGAGAATAACATAGGGGGTTAATGTTTTGTAGTATCCTAACAGACCACAGGTCTCAAGTAAATCTATAGAGAGTGCCTTCTTCGTTTTACTTGCATTCTTTACATACCAAAGAAAAGAGAAGAGCGAAAGCTCACATTCTAGCTAGGTTTTCTCCCATAAGGGTTTCCCAAAGAAAATATTTGTTTTATTTTGTGGATGGTGTGATTGTATTTTCCTTTTCTCTACATTCCGCATTTTATCTATTTCATGCCTAAGATGAAAATTAGTAACCAAAGATTCTGTAATCTAAAGGAATTTAACATTCAAAGTGTATATTTCAGTTTTCCTTTTTTAGATCTGTTGTGATGAACTATTCTAGTGGAATATCCACAATAGTTTATAGATAAAAAAAAATTGGTAGTTAAGTTTTCCCCTAATATTTCTCAACTAAATTCAATATTTATATATGTAATTTTCATCTATGAAGGGTTCAACACAAGTTTTTATTCTTTCAATTCTTTTTAAGTCCTAGGGTTGAACATTCATTTACACTCTTATATTTATTCCCTTTTACTTAGAGTTTATTTTCTAATATTTTCCTCAATTCATTAATTGTTGTAATTGGGACTTGAGTGTACTTACTAAAAATTCCTCTAATTATTCTTTCCATATATTTTTATTCACTTTATGATGCATGGGATCCCCATCCTATCATTTGGATATAAACATATTGTATTTTAAAATTTTAACTATTTAATGTTAAGAAGTTTTATCTTGTATACCGATGCATAAACCAAGACACCGAGAGGTGGAGGATAATAAATAACATAGTGTAGTTAGTAGATACTAATAATAGAATATGATGTTAAATAAAATAGGGAGTCATAATCAAAGTGATAATTACCTCATTTTGTTTCCAAGAATCCTATAAGAAGAAGGCTACTTTATATCAAACATATTCCTTAATAATTGAGTACAAATTTTGTTATGTTAATTTTCTATTTCATTTTACATCATTCGACATTAGATATTTCATTCATGTCTCTCATAACCATGGAAAGTAAGAGTGCCTAGTCCCATCCATATATGAATTCCATAGACAATATCTAATAGGACTATCTCTCTTAGTACAATGCAATTCACAATTCACATCAAGAGGGATATATCTCCTCAGCTAAATGATTCCACAACCTTGATCTAGCAAGGATATGTTCTGTCAAGTAATTTTATTGGGTTCCCTAACATATTTCTATTAAAGTGTGTTCACTTAACCACTCTCTCCTCTATTATTTCTTTTCAACAACTTCATAGGGTATCTCCTAGAGAGCTTATACATATATCATATCCATAGAAGACAAGTTATTTCCAAGGTTGCTATCTATTATTGCAAACTCTTCCATGTAGATCTCTCACATAGGAAATAAGCGATCTCTATACACTAGCAACAATCAACCATACAAATCGTTTTATAGGTATTTTTAGTCAAGGATATAACACTTTTGGATATTTTTCACACTTATTTGCATTTTCCTTTGTTGTACATTGACGTTTCAACATCCCAATGGGATCAATTTATTTGGAGCCATAGATCATTTGGTATATTCGTTAGGGTCACTTTGACATATATCAAAATATCATGGAATTATCCATCTATATAGGTGAACATATTTTTATTGAATCTCTACAACTTTCATAAATCATTGTCTTTGAAAAGATGTGGGATTTTGCATGTTATCCCTTCTTGAATATCAACTTCTAGTCTAAACTTTTTTCTAAATATTATGACCTCTACATAATTATGTAGTGTACCTAATACAATAATATGGGGCACCTATGAATGTACCAAAGGGGAATAATGATATATAGGTGGCCACATAGAATTAAGGAAATATTTATAAGGAGGATTACTAGAAGGTTCCTCTACTAAAAACAATTGTATGAAGGATTGTTAGAAATTTCCTAGGAGGGTTGGTAGAACTATATAAAGAAATAGAAGAAATGTAATGAGGGTATTGTGAAGTATATTTTAGTTTTAGAAATAATTTCTTTTGGAGTGGTTTCCTTTCTTAAGTAATAAGTAATGGTGTTACCCTACCTCAATGGTTTTGTCTACAAGTCTTGTGTTTGTTCTTTTGTTTATGGCATGAATGATTTGGATTATTTGTAAATTTAAGGGTTTCTGCTATGTATTCTATTTTTATATCTACTAGGTTACATGAAAATTGGTATCAAAGATATTCCTTGGGCCAAAAAGGGAATATCTTTTTCCTTTTTTGTATATTTTTCAAGGGAAAAAGAGGATAATAACATTCAAATCGAAGTCTAAAACATTTTTGTGTAGAATCTATAGAAACCATGTGTAGATCCAATTTCATATTTAAATAATACCCAATATAAAAAAAAATAAAAAATAAAATTCAAATGTGAGTATGAGAAATGGAGTTATTGTTGATTTAAAATCAATTGTTTTAGGTTTTTAGATGAAATATATTTTGATCAGGTGACCAGATTTCAGTTGAACCAGTTCCAGTAAATGTAGAGTCATCATGGAATTTCATAATTGGGCTCACAGTAGATGATTGGAGAAGTATTCCCCAAGCTATTATCATTTTACTTTATCTTCCTCAAACCCTATATCCATAAGGGAGATCCATTGAAAAGTAAGTTATTTCTATAAACCATAGTTCTATTTTTGGGTTATAGCAAGAAATATTCATTTGAAAAGAAAATATGATGGTTGCATTATTTAAGAATACATAAAATAAAGGAAGTCAATATGGGGAAATGAGTGGTTTTGCATAAGTTTTAAACGTGATCCTACCCTATGGTGGAAGTTTCTTAACTGTGATAAGATGATGACACTTTTAGGTGAAGCCTTGAATAAGTACTTTTAGATAGATGGTGTCATGTTGAGAAGAAATATAAAGAGAGAACCAAAGGTTTCATTTCATGCAAAACATTCCTATTATGGGTTCATTGATGTATTTAGCAAGAGAAGGTTACTGTTTCTATTAAACTTAGTTGCAAGAATAATTTCATCAATATTAACTTGGCTAAAAGATTGTAATTTATTGTAAAGCATATTCAAAGAACATAAGTTGAGGGTAAGGATATTTGAATTTTTAAATATTTGAAGCTTACCATGGATAAAAATGTGTTTCATTCATATTATCATAATATAGATATGAATGATGTGGATGTTATTCTTGGAAATCCTTAGATATAATCAATTGGTACAATTAATATCAATGTGTAAAACAAGTTTATGAAGCTTTGATAGAAGAAAACTAAAATCACATTACATGAGATGTCCCTTAGTAAACAACAAGGGACCAATAGGGCCACTTGAATATGTCCATATAGGGAAAACAACTGTAGCACCTATTGACACACCAGATGTAGATTCCAAGGTTGAAATAGAAGAAGAAGTTATTAAAGAACATGAAGAAAATCCCTAGGCATGGAATAAAAAGGCAAAACAAACTAAGGAGCTCAATGACTCAAAGAAACACCATGTTGAAGATTACAAGAAAGAAAAAACCAAGAGATAAGGTTGACTCATATCACCACCCATACAACAAGTGTTGGAATATTCATCACTACTAAGAGGGTGGGGGGGGGGGGGGTGAATCAGTACTGAGCACTTTTTACCATTTTCACCCCTTAGTTTGCAGGCTCCAACCTGAAGGAAGCTACAAATCCCTAAATTCTCAAGATACAACTATAAGGAGGCTCCAACCCCTTGATTAATAGGCTCCAACTTGAAGGAAGCTACAACTCTTTATATTGTTCGGCTCCAATCAAAAGGAGGCTCCAAACCCCTTTCCTTGCCTCTTCCTTCCTCCCAGAAATATAAATGTAGACTTAACATGTCACTACTACTATCACTAATACATCATCATTATCAAAACCAAACTAAACCTGTCCCTGTAACTGTCACTGATCATTGAAACCAGAATCAACTGGTCACTATAATTTTCAATGATACTGATACATCATCATCATCAAAACCATATCCATCCAAAAAACCAAATAAATCTTATGAAAATATCACCAAGAATATCTTCAAATCATGTGTTGAAAATCACCAAGATATCCATAAAACCATGATCCAAGATGTGATTCAAGAAAGTGCCAAAGAATCGATAATATACCTCAAACCATGTACCATTACCATCATGATATGCATCAATCATGTGCCAAAACACTCAATACATGCCTCAAGAATGTGCCAAAACATCCAAGATATGCCCCAAAGCATATGCCAATACCATGTGCCAAAGACCTCAAGAATGTGCCAAAACATCCAAGATGTGCCCCAAAGCATATGCCAATACCATGTGCCAAAGACCTCAAGTACATGCCATAACCTTCAAGATATAATCCTCAAAATATATAGAATAGAATACATTTTCATTTTTTAAATCTCGGTACATCATATCTCAAATCATGAAACCTTCCTCAAGCTTCAACATCAAGAAAATAGCTCCATCATCAAACTTTTCATTAGCCTTGCGAGACCATACCGGACAACAAGAGGTGCCTCGCTTGACGAGTGTTGCGTAACCTATGGGGGCCTCATGGGACTCCCTATACCTAACCCATGGGGATCTGCTCAATTAGTTTTACTAGAAACCATTCTCCAATTTATGGCTCTGAGACTTCCTTCTTCACACAAATCTACTACCTCAGATTCACTAAGAGATCACATACTTGCTTGATTTCTTACTTAGTTAATAAAATGAGAGGCTCTTTTATGTGTATTTATACCGTTCCAAGTAACTCTATTTGAATTTATGGTTGACCTATAACTTCTTATTTACAACAACTTTTCTCCTTTAATTAGTTTTTAGTATGACTTGTAACTTCTTATTGAAACTGTTTAGGGGATTTTTAACCATACTTCAGGATTCATCTTTAAGAGGGTATATCTTATCAACCGTGAGGAACCACATGGAGTACCACCTACCATTGGAAATGACATGATGAGGACCATCTATCTATGATATTTTTCCATGTGTTTTTAATGTATTTCGTACTCATTTCCTCTAATCAACTTTGGACTTCATGACCACACCTCTAGGGATTCCTAGCCATATTCTCATGGTTTCTTTATATACTTCTTCAAAGCGTCTTCCTGTGAGGGCCATGCTTAAATATATTACATAAGGGGACCACTTTAGAGACTTATTCAAATACACCCATTACTTCTAGAGACTTCCAAACTTGCTTCGGGGCTTCTTCTAGGGTTGACTTCAATTAAAACCAAATCAATTCTAGGGAATTCTAGAATTCTTCTAGGTTTGGCATCAATGACAACCAATTTTCAACAATCTCCCCCTTGTGCATTTATTGCAACACTCATACTCCCCCTGTGACCATTTATCCCCTTATCTTCATGCGATCCCATTGTCTTCATGCTTCTGAACTTTATCTCCCTCTTTGAAATCAATGGAAAAGGGTAACTTCCCTAACAATATACCTTATTTTGACAATCTCTCTCTCCCTTTCTTCTTTTATTCTGATCTTTCTCTCTTTCTTTTGTTCTTTCTCTCCCCCTATTTTTTTTTTCAATATGCCATGTAGACCAATGTGGGGCTTCTTCTATATGCTTCCTTTCCTCTCTTCTGAGGATTATTTTCCATTGATACTTAATATTATTGTAAACCACTAATTTATATTAAAAAAATTCATCTAAAGTTTCCTTCATCACTTGAATTCAAGTTTTCATGGCTTGTCATGTCTTCACTGAGCTGACATCAATGAAATAATCATTTGTCAATCTAACTTTGACAGTATAAATCCTCCTAATGGTTTCTCTCCTCTTGTATTGTTGTTCCTATCATGGATTTCCTTCCAAGTTCCAGTGACTAGATGGTTCCATATGTTATTATGCTTCTCTTTCGAGTCATCTTCTTTACTGACCATTCCTCTTAATAACGATCATAATGAGTCTTTCTGCAATTCCTTTTGATATCATGACTTCATCCACTATCATGTATCCTCTCTGGTTCATGTCAAGTATTGACTTATAGACTTTCATGGGGATGTGTCCCAAGAAATTATCCTTAGCAAACCAATCTATTGCGAGACATTCTGCACCTATGTCATCAAACCAATCTGAATGTATCTTCTCAAAATCTGCAAACACTTCAGACTTCCTGAAATATATTTCTCCAATCTGTAATGGTTGTTGCTTAGAATCCCCTCTTAAACATTCACATTTGTTGGGAGTCTCCAAGCCAGATGGATTAGAACAATGTATAAACCTACTCTATTGTAGGATCATCCTTCTGAATTATGAAATATTCCTCTTTTCTTGTAGCTTTGTCATGATTTCTCACCTCTGTAAATCCTATGAGTATGATCTCTATGAGTTCTTTATTCACTTGTTATTCTCATTTTCTCCTCTAAATATTATTGTACCTAATATCAGTGTTTTCCTTCATGGAAGGCTTCATCATGATTCTATAGTCACGAGTTATGTGTCCATAGTTGTGGCATTTATAACATTCAATATTGTAGGGAGCCACACACACATATCTTGCTTGAACATTTATTCCATATGCCCTGTTATCTATAGCTTTATGTCCAAATTTATTACAAGTAAAAAAATAACCAGAAAATAAACTTTGATACATGGGAGTAAATGATCTTCTTTGTGATGTATTTCTTCTGAAATCATCCCTTAGATGATTACGATCTTCTCTTTTGTTTTTTCATTCATAATGAATGAAGCTTCTTCTTCTTTGGGGTATACTTCTTTTTCATTCATTCCTCTTTGACTCTTGTTGACCATGATCCCTTTCTTTGAGAATTTCTATATAATTCTTATCATTCTCTTCATTCTTCCTTTTCGACAACCTGGAACACCTCTCTTCAACTTTTTTTACTGCCTATGTAGAGCTTCCTATCTCTTCAACGCTCTTGTTGGGATTGGAATTTGCATCTTCTTTGTATGAGGTCTCACTAATGTATCCAAGACAAAATTTATTGAATGGTTACCTTTGACAACTGGGAATGTATTCTAGTGCTTGAGAGATATTCAAGTTCTTGTTTATCTTGTCAACTTCAACCCTCAATAAGATGAATTCTTCTTCAATATTCTCTGTAACACCCCAAGGCCAAGCCCCTACTGAATTGTAATTATGTTTATAGGCTGGTGAGCCAGATGCTAAGGC
Organism: Picea engelmannii; assembly: GCA_009831015.1. Classification (NCBI taxonomy): domain Eukaryota; kingdom Viridiplantae; phylum Streptophyta; class Pinopsida; order Pinales; family Pinaceae; genus Picea; species Picea engelmannii. The sequence continues at coordinate 398,267 of ML788770.1, read as the reverse complement.
CAATGAGCTTGATTTTTGTATATGTAAATAATCACATCATTAATAAAAAATAAATCACTACATGTAGACCCTCCACGAAGAAATAGTTAGGGGGTACTAAGCTCCACTAGGTAGGGAAGGGGATAGGTGTCTAGGAATAGGGGCTAAGCTAGAGGGATTATCTCTAAAGGAATATTATTATTATATTATTATTTCCTAGAGGCTAAGGTTTGACTTAACCGTGTTGTCCTAAGTTCCTGGGGAAAGGGGGATGAGTGTTAAGTGGAGCTCATGCATCTCCAAGGAGACATGTGTCAACTTGGGCACATATAGTTTTAGGTGTGAAATTCAGCTCATTGGGGGTTCCCTCACATTTCTCATGACTCTCACGAATCTGAGGATTCTCATGATTCTCATGATTCCTTGACCATTGAGTTTGCACCCTCGCGAGGTTAGCCACCCTGGAAGAGAGCCATACTCCCCACTGATGCACACACCATTGTAACCTATAGATACTAGAGTTTTCCTGTGTATTTCCTTTGAGCCCGACGCACCTGTATTTTCCTGAGCCCATGCTATGCCTTAGTGGCCGACTGTTGTTTCCAACATAGTTCCTTGGCTGAGCTTAGATTTCTTCCATATTCTATGTCCTTACCCATTTTCTATTGTTGACATCACCTGTGTGTTAGAAAAATTCTATTGTTGACATCACCTATGTCTATTTGACATAAGAGATGAATTGATGAAGCAGATTGTCAGGCCTGTGAGAAACTCTCCCTAGGTGAGAGAGTTTGTTGGGAACTGATTTATCCTGGAGGGAGTCCCGTAGAAGCTACAATAATTTGAGACTCTCGGTCCATCCTGTTGCTGAATCCTGAAAAAAGTGAGGTGTAGTAGCTGATGGACTTATAATAGTGAGGGTGCACCCTTATGGGGTGGAACAAGTGTGTGGGGAATGAGGGTCTGTGGGTATAAGTGGCTCCTGGGATAAAAATCCTTCTTGTTGTTCTGTGCGACTTCCTTGTTGTCATTTCCAAGCCTACGAATCCCTTTCCTGATGGAGTTTAGTCCCAGCTCGGGGGTGACCCACTCTTGAGCATGATGAGAAATGTGGTCTAAGGTTGGGAGGTTCATGGAAGGTCTGCACGTAGTTGGTGTACCTCATTTAAAATATAAGTACCCATTTCTCTATTCATTTACATGTTATGTATTTATATGTGTTGTTACATCTATGGTTTTGTCTGTGATTACTACATGTATGCTTTTATTGTTATTTCTACATTAAGCTGTGTGATAGAAGAACTCGAGAAGAATATGTGTATGTACAAAATGTTAATGTCTAGTCTAAAATTGCATTAGATAGATATGTAAATAAATATATATGAATATCATGTGTTATCTCTATTTATTCCGATTAATTTTTTATATGTGAATATTTCCGCAAATTTATGTGGTGGAATGGCTTGGCCTGTGGGTTTAAGGTTGGGAACGGTCACAAATTGGTATCAGAGTTGTTTGGAAAAGATAAGGTTGTTTTCATAGCGTTACTCGACAGAGGGTTTGATAGTCGAGGATGCCACAAATTGGTATCAGATCCATGATTTCGACATTGAGCCTGGATGGGCCATGTTAGTGGTTAATGAGACAAAAATTTAGAGTGAATTCTTGTTGAAAGGGAGAAAATTCAAGGTTCAGAACGTCCCTGGGTGCCAAGAGAATACCTTGGTTGTGTTAAGAAGCTCAGGATGTACAAATTTTTATGGAATGGAAATAGAGAAAGAAATGCTTGATCATTGGATTGGTCAAAGTCATATTAGAGCCATTAGATCGAGTCAAAGGAAAGTGGGAAGGCACAATGGTAGTGAAAGTAGATCTTAGTCGTCAGATATCTGTGTGGATGAATGTGAACCATAGAACTCATAGAATTTTGGGAGTTCAAAATTAGGGAGAAACAAAATATGCTAAGGTAAAACCCTCTGAATTATGGAGTTAATCCAGACCATTCATTGAAAGAGACAGGTGTCAACAGATTATCTAGTTTGAGAGGTCGACATTTGGGGAAAACGGGGGTGCTCTAAGACGAATTCTCCAAATTCCCAAAGCCTGAAGTCTCGAAGTGACGTGGCATGATGACGTCACCCAAGGTGACATGGAATTCCTTACTCCTACCATGTTTCACCACCTTAACTGTTGACAACTATACCATGTGGACCCCGAAAGGTAAAGTAGATCGAAAATTTGAAAGTTTGGGAGATTTGAGAAATGAAGGTATGAAATCTCCCGAAGTCCTAAAGTCCCAAAGCGATGTGGTATGATGACGTCACCAAGGATGACGCTGACACATGGGATGTGTGCCACATGTTAGTGAGTTAAGAAACTGCGGAGGATAACCACTTTGGGGAAAATTGGGGTCGCATGGGTTGAGAACTTCCGAAGGCTGAAGCGTCGGAGTCATCGTGGATTGTTGATCCACCCTACTTCGTGAGTTTCCCAATTCATCACTCCAAGAGATTTGTTTGGGAGTGCCTTGGATACTGCCGAAGCCTGGAGTTCTGAAGCTCCTATCCACCATAGATCAGAGCAAGGAATAGGACTATAGATCCACTGTTCTTCACATGTTCTACAATTTTTGTTTTGTGATGTTGTGGCATGCGAAAAAGGGAAACCTATGAAACTTCGGAGCCCAAAGTTTTAACACTCCGGATAAGCGCCCAAATCTTTAGCACTAGGTCACAGCCTATGGTCACATGCAAATTGAGGGCTGAAGAAGAAGGGGCTAGCACTGAATGGTGAATTTTTGTAGAACATAACAGGGCTTAGACGTAGAATCGTGGGGATTCTTGATCGACACAGACCCACTAAAAATCGGGTCTGATGTTCTTTATGTTGAATTAGATTGTTTAAGTTCCTATGGAAAAGTATTAAAGATTGATAGCCTGACAAAAATTCGATTGACTGCACATTTTTGCAGAGTTAACAATTGACAGGCCGAACCGAGTTGTTGCATAGTACAGAGAAATGGAGGAGGGACAGGATGCTTATAGTTAAGAGGATGAATTTAGATGAATGGATGTTCATTTGGGAATTGAAGGAACAAACTCCAATGGGCATGGAGAAGAAATAGATAAGGAAGTGAACATGATGAAAATCATTAAGAATTTGAAAAAGGATGTCCAAATGCACCAACAAGATAACAAAAGGCTTATGAGAGCCAAGGAGAAACAATGAGACTTCAATGTGAAGTTGATGCGAAGCCTGGAAAGAATCAAAAATAAATTGGATAAGGAGAGTGGCTCCAATAAATTAGAGAATCACGGGACCCCTAATGAGGAAATAAGATGAAGAAGTGGTAGCATCCATCTCACCAACACTCCCGAAGAAATTTCAAAAGGAGGCTACACAACTATTCAATTCCATATCCTACTAGAAAGCATAGGATATATGAATTGGATGAACTAAAGGGTGAAATGAATAAAATCAAACCTCCTAGTTTTGATGGTGAGAAAAAGAAAGATGAAGATGTTGAGGCATGGTTGCTGGGCATGAGGAAATATTTCCAACTGCAGAACTATTCTTCTCATGCAGAGAGAATAATTTTCATATACCAACTGAAAGGGAAGGCATCCATATGGTGGGATCATCTTGTGCAAATAAAACACGTCAGAGAGAACAATGTTACATGGAGGGAATTCAAGAGACATTTTTAAAAGAAGCAATTAAATAATAAGTATTATGACAAGAAAATGAAAGATTTATTTGAAATCAAGATGGGAAGTATGTCCATTGATGAGTATGAAATAAGATTCTTGGAGTTGTTTAAGTATGTCCCCTTCATCAAGAATGAGACAATTAAGATTCAAAGGTATCTGAGTGGGTTTCCATCTTCCATCAGTGACAAAATCCAATACGATGATCCTAAAAATATGGAAGAAACTATAAGAAGAGAAAAATGCTTATATGATCAACAAAAGTAAAAGTCTACTTTCGAAAAATCTTGGGAAGACAAGAAGAAGTTTAAGAGGAAGCAGAGGATAAGGGAAACAAACCACAATTTTTCAGGAACAATCCTCAAGGACATCTAGTTTTGAGAGAGCCCAGGATGGTTGAAGTAGGTGGGAAAATCCCAAAGAAGACACCTATGGAATGTTGGGGTTGTAAAGGAGATCATAGGTATAGAGATTGTCCTCACAGAAAGGACAAGGTGAGAGTTGTTCACAATGTTCAGCAAGATGAAATAGTGGAGGACATGGGTAGAAGAGTACCAAGGATATGTGCATCCCTGAACAACAATCAAGCTGAGTTTCAATCACACATGATTGAAGTTGAAGGTATGATCAATAACCATGCCTTTACTATTTTAATAGACTCAGGAGCTAGTCATAGTTACATAGATCCTAAAAATGTGGAAATATTATGTTTGCCAAGAAGAAAGCATGAGAAATTTTGGATGGTACAACTGTCTAAAGGAGCCAAGAGGAAATTTGTTGAGTTTGTTAAATCATGTCCAGTGGGAATGAATGGACTAAGTACGAAGGAATATTTGAACATCTTTCCTTTGGGATCATATGATTTTCTAATTGGTATGGATTGGTTGGACCAACATCATACGATATTAGACTTCCATAAAAAGGCATTCAGTTGCTTGGATGAGGAAGGAAATCAAAGAGAAGTCCAAGGAATTCCCAGGGCAGTTGTTGTCAGAGAAATATCAACAATGCAACTGAAGAAGTGTTTCAGGAAGGGTTGTCAAATTTTTGCAGCCCATATGGAAGAAGCATCTAAGAATAAGGTGCCAAATCTAGAGAATCATGCAGTCCTGGAATATTTTAAAGATGTGTTCAAGGAGGTACCAAGACTACCTCCAAACAAATATATTGATTTCTCTATTAATTTAATGCCTGGAGAAACTCCAGTATCAAATAATCTCTACAAAATGAGCACATCAGAGTTGAAGGAGCTACAAATGCAACTTGAAGAGATTCTAAAGAAGGGGTATATACGCCCAAGTGTGTCACCCCCCATTATTGTTCGTGAAGAAGAAAGAATGGACAATATATTCCTAGTCGAAAGAGGAGCATGAACTACTTGTATATTATAGTGTGTCTTTCCAAATATGAAGTGTGTCTTTCTAGATGAAATACTTGTATATTCCTAGTCGAAAGAGGAGCATGAGCATCATTTGATGATGGTGTTGCAAGTGCTAATATAACATCAACTGTATGCCAAATTGAGCAAGTGCTCATTTTATCAAAACACAATTCACTACTTGGGGTATATCATATCGGAAGAAGGGATAGTTGTGGACCCTAAAAATATTGAGGCCATTAAAAGGTGGAAAACACCTAAGAATGTGACAGAAGTTAGATCCTTTATGGGTCTAGCTAGCTACTACAGAAGGTTCATTGTAGGGTTTTCAACAATATCTCACCCCATCAGTTCCTTGCAAAGGAAGGGGAAGAAATTTCAATGGACAAAAGAATGTGAAATGAGCTTCCAACAATTGAAGCATATTTTAACCAGTGCTCCAATTCTAAAGAGTGCATATCCAGATGAAGATTTCATGGTTTTCATAGATGCATGCAAAGAAGGACTAGGAGGAGTCCTTAGTCAGAAAGGATTAGTGATATGTTTCGAGTCCAGAAAATTGAAAGAGCATGAAAGGCTCTATGCCACTCACGATTTGGAGTTGGTAGCCATAGTGCACACCTTGAATAACTGTAGGAACTACTTCATGGGAAAGAGGTTCAAGCTTAGGACTGACCATAATGGTCTGAAGTATCTGTTTGATCAACCTACTTTGAATGCTAGGCAGAGTAGATGGATAGAATTCCTCTATGAATATGACTTTGATGTCAAGCACATCAAAGGAAAGGAGAACAAAGTGGTTGATGCACTCAGTAGGAGAGTGCATGAAATACATGCTACACCTATTAGTAGGTATCAGACAGATCTTAAAGGTAGGATTTTTGAAGCTGCAAAATTTGATTTGTAGTACATGGAATTGGTAACAAAATTACAACAAGGTAACATGCAACAGGAAGTTGAGGATTATGAATTGGGAATTGATGGAATTCTCTTGTACAAAAACATATTTTATGTACCCAATTCTTATGAATTGAGGAGTGCGATTTTAAAAGAAATGCACAATGTACCTATTGCGGGACACCTAGGATATCAGAAAAAAATTTCAGTAGTCAAAAGCCAATATTATTGGCCAGGCATGAAGAAAGAAGTGGCTGATTGTATTGCCAAGTGTTTGGAATGTCAGAAAGTAAAGTCTGATCATAGACACCCAATAGGTTTTCTATAACCATTACCCATTCCTGAGTGGAAATGGGAAGTTGTAACAATGGATTTTATCACAGGATTGCCTAGAACAAGAAAACATCATGATGCAATCATGGTAGTAGTGGAGAAGATTACTAAAGCTGCCCATTTTATTCCATTGAAGACCACTCACAAGGAAACTAGCGTTGCTGATATCTATATGATGGAAGTAACACGACTGCACTACATTCCCAAGACAATTGTGTCTAATAGAGACCCAAAGTTTACCTCAAATTTTTGGAGAGGATTATTCAAGGGGTTCAGAACAAACCTGAACTTCAGCACAACCTATCATCCTGAGTTAGATGGACAAACATAAATATTAAACCAAGTAATAGAAGATATGCTAAGGATGTATGTGATGGACAAACCATCTAAATGGGAAGATTATCTACTCTTGGTATAATTTGCCTACAACAATGGGTATCTAGCATCACTAAAGATGAGCCCGTTCAAAGCACTTTATGGTAGAAATTGCAACACCCCAATAAGTTGGGACAACCCAACTTATAGGGTAGTGGTTGGGCTAGAGTTTCTTAAGGAAATGGAAGAGAAAATGCTGAAGATTAAACAAAATTTGAAGATTTCCCAAGACAGACAAAAAATCTATGTAGACAAAGGTAGAAACCACAAAGAGTTTAAAGTGGGTGATCATGTTTTCCTAAAAGTGAAAGCCAATAGAAGTTCCCTGAAGCTAGGAAGCTGTTCCAAGTTGGTAGCGAAATTTTCTGGACGATTTGAAATCCTAGAAAGGATTGGACTAGTATCTTATATGCTTGCATTGTCTGCATCCATGACTGTTCAAAATGTATTTCATGTATCATTGCTAAAGAAATATATACCTAATGCTAATCATGTGATTGATTGGAATATGATTCAGGTGGAACAAGAAGGAGCTTTGCAAGTGTAGGATGTGCGCATATTGGACTGGAGGAGAAAGCAACTCTGGAAGTGAGACATAAATATTGTAAAGGTTCAGTGGACTTGGTACGGTCCTGAGGACACAACATGGGAACATGAAGATGCTATGCAGGTAGAGTACCCACATATTTTTGAAGATTTTGGAAATCTTTTTGTTGTTGCGTAGATAAGTTGCTCTGAGGAGAATGAAAAAATAAGGGGAGGGTATTGTAACACCCCAAGGTCGAGCCCCTGTAAATTATAATTATGTTTATAGGCTGGTGAGACAGATGCTAAGGCCAATGAGCCTAATTTTTGTATATGTAAATACTCACATCATTAATAAAAATTACATCGTTGCGTGTAGACCCTCCACAAAGAAAGAGTTAGGGGCAACTAAGATTCACTAGGTAGGGAAGGGGCTAGGTGTCTAGGAATAGGGGCTAAGCTAGATGGATTACCTCTAAAGGAATAATATTATTATATTATTATTTCCTAGAGGCTAAGGTTTGACTTAACCGTGTTGTCCTAAGTTCCTGGGAAAAGGGGGACGAGTGTTAAGTGGAGTTGATGCAAATCCGGGGAGACATGTGTCAACTTGGGCGCATGCAGTTTTAGGTGGGAAATTTATCTCGTTGGGGCTTCCCTCACATTTCTCATGACTCTGAGCATTCTCACGATTATCATGATTGCTTCACCATTGCGTCTGTACCTTCGCGAGGTTAGCAACCCTGGAAGAGAGCCATACTCCCCACTGATGCACACGCCATTGTAACCTACAGATATTGGAGTTTTCCTACGTATTTCATGTGAGCCCGACACACTTGTATTTTCCTGAGCTTATGTTGTGCCTTAGTGGTAAGTTGTTTCTACCAATGCAGTTCCTTGATTGAAATTAGATTGCTGCCATATTCTTTGTCCTAACCCGTTTTATATTGTTGACATCACCTGTTTGTTAGCTGAATTTTGTTGTTGACATCACTTGTGTCTGTTTGACATAAGAGATGAATTGAAGAAGCAGGTTGTCAGGCCTGTGAGAAACTCTCTCTAGGTGTGAGAGTTTGTTGGGAAGTGAGTTCTCTTGGAGGGAGTCCCGTAGCATCTACAGTACTCTGAGACTTCTGATCCATCCTGTTGTTGAATCCCAAGTAAAGGGAGGTGTAGTAGTTGATGGAATTGTAATAGTGAAGGTGTACCCTCCTGGGGTGGAACATGCGTGTGGGGAATGATTGTCTATGGGTTGTGGGCGTAAGTGGATCCTGGGATAAAAATCCTTCCTATTGTTCTATGTGAATTCCTTGTTGTCCTTTCCAAGCCTAGGAATCCCTTGTCCGGTGGATTTTAGTCCCAGCTCGAGGGTGCCCCACTAGTGAGCGTGATGAGCAGCATGGTGTAAGGCTGGGAGATTTGTGGAAGGTCTTCACACAGTTGGTGTACCTCATTTAAAAGATAAGTACCCATTTCTTTGTTCATTTACATGCTATGTATTTATATATGTTGTTACATCTATGGTTTTGTCTGTGATTACTACATGTATGCTTTTACTATTATTTCTGCATTAATTTGTGTGATAGGAGAATTCTGAAAGAATATGTGTATGTCCATAATGTTAATGTCTAGTCTAAAATTTCATTAGATAGATATGTAAATAAATATATATGAATATCGAGTGTTATCTCTATTTATTCTTGTTAATTTTTTATATGTGAATATTTATGCAAAGTTATGTTGTGGAATTGCCTGGCCTATTGGTTTAAGGTCGGGAACAGTCACAAATTGGTATTAGAGTTGTTTGGAAAAGATAAGGTTGTTTGGGTAGCATTACCCGATAGAGGGTTTGATGGCCGGGGACGCCATATTTTCACTATCTTATTCTTTAGTCATCATCTCAATCTTCATTACTTCTTCTATTCTCTTTGCTTCTTCAAGTTCTCTTTTCAAGGAGATGATTTCTTGTTCAAGTCTTCTTGTTGAATAAATTATTCTTCAAGCTTGTTTAAATCTTGAGATTTTTCTTTAAGATGACTTGTCAAAAATTCTTCTCTCTTCTTTGCTTCCTTTCTTAGTGATGTTATTTAAGCTTCCAAACACCGCTTTTCTTCCAACTAATTTTTGAGTATTTCTTCAATCACTTTGACTTCTTGTGGATAAACCTTTAGATTTATGATAATCTGTTGGACCTCTTCATAATTTCCGTTAGGGTTTTGAGAACCCTCCTTTAGCTTGATCAATTCTTCCTTGAGAGACTTGCTTTCCCTCCTTTCTCTTTTTAGTTCACTTAAATAATTGATTGGTTCTGCTTCAATATCTACTTCACCTTCTTCATAATATTCTTCTGGATCTGTCTAATCTGATAAGCTTCCTTCTTCTTGTTCTGTCTCAGTATTGTTAACACATAAGGTTTTATGGGTCAACAATTCTTCTTTGTTTTTATTTTTTGAGTCACAGGGTTCATGGAACATAGGGTTTTAAGTTATTAGGTTGTGTTCATATGGTTACAGTCGGTTGCAAAAGGAATAGGGATATGTTTATCCTAATCTTAAAGTTTGAGTCATATGATGATTGTCATGTCAAGATCTAAACCCTTACAAGTCACACTCTTGTTTTTCTTCATCATGATTCTGACATGTCACACCTCCAACATGTACCTGGGATTCCTTTTGTCACTATCCATCCACACAAGGGTCAAATAAAGTTAATTTTTTGTTTTTCCAACTCACTAGGAGAGTTTGCAGCATACTTCAAGTACAATTTTCTTTCATCTCTAATCATTGATTTAAAGGATCTTTTAAAAAAGTTTTTTTGGTTATCAGGGCCTTCTTTTTAACCATTTTAAGGGATTATGTCACCAAATTTTATAATAACTTCCTTGAAGTGGATGATCCATTTTTAAATTGGCGTTTCAAACTCACAAACATAAGCGTTGCGAACTGGTACAAGTGCTACAAACTAGAGGAAAGAGAGGGTTGTAGCTTGGTTAGGTTGCAGGCACTCACGTTCAGACTTATCTACATCCACAATAGCCTTAGAGCTACCATGTACTATATGAAGTTTTTCATACCATTTTGAAAGGCTGAGGAGGGGGTTTGGTAAAATTATTGAAATTGGCTCTGTGAACTAGCATTGCGAACCGACAGACAGGGCCGCTGCGAACTCATTTTCTATAGCAGCTGCTTGTAAATATTTGATCATAACTCCAAAAAAATGGTGTGGTTTTTTATGAATTTTTTTTGGAGGATCATGATAATGGCATTGACTTTTTGACAAAATTTCAGCCTAACCCAATTTGCCATTCGAGAGATATAATTAAAACACCAGTGCACTGCAAATTGGTGCTGCAAACTCTCTGTTTTGCATAGTTGTTGGATATTCACCTTGTTTGGAGGTTTCCACCTACCAAGGAAGGTTCGAATGGTCTCCTAGGAGTTATTTGTACATGAACGACATGTCTTCCATATCCAAATCAATCAGAATGATCCGTTTCAAAAGGAATTTATCATTATAGAAAAGAACCCAAAAAAGTAGGAATTTGTTAGGCTTTTGTAACAAGACTCCTAAATGGAGGAGGATCCTATGTAACTCTTTGGTTTATACCTCATTAGGGTAGATATATATTATTTACTATGAATGAAATGGTTTTTGATGAGAAAAGGGTTGGATTCATGATCCAAGAGAGGAGAGAGCCAGAGGAGTTGTTGAGTTTCTTATTTGTAAGCCTGAGGGCATGAGTTGTAGGCATTTCTGCCATTAGAGATTCATGAAAGTTGTGATACCATACTATTTTTCTCTTGTTTACATTATTTATTATCATATTACTTGAGTAATATTTACAGATTTTGAAGATCAAAAGATTCCTTTGGTTAATGCATTCATGAGCTGCAAAGGAATTGTGGTAATTTCATATTAACCATTGATTATTGTTCAAACTCTCTTTAATATATCTTATAGAAAGGATCTTTGTTATATGGATATTATTATTTTAGTTTACCTTCTATTATTCTACCCATATTTGCATAAGCCTTTTGTCTGGTAGGCAACTTAATTTCCTATGATCTGCAGAATGTTATGACTCCATGCCCAACATAATTTATTTACAAGTAGTTTGATGCCCTCCCTTTTACTCTTCACTTTCTGATCCACCAAGTATAAATTTTTTTAATCATTTAAATCAAATGGGTACTGGGCTTATCCTCTAGCAATCTAAGGGTGATTCTCAGTGCTAACATTTTTGGCGCCGTTGTTGGGGAGCGAAGTGTGAAGCAATCTTCCCTAGGAGAATGACGTAGATCCAACTCTTGATGGTAGACAAGAGAGGGACACATAATTGAATGTAATCATGTACCTGACAAATCCATAATCAAAGACTCCACTCGAGGAAATATCATGCTGACAGAAAGATGAAAATACGGAAGGGAAAAAATAGGTATCAACTCATTAGTCTTCTCTATGAACTTTTGTTCTTCTTCATCAGTTCATTCATGTCTCTCCCTTTACATATAAAAAGGATTATCCTTTGCTTTTTTTACTCTGATGATCATCAACATTCATTTGTATATCCCTCTTTGGAAGAAGAAGGTCTCCATTATGCATGTGTTGTAGATGTTGATCATGTCTCCTCATCTCATTCTATTGAGAAAGATGAAGTTCATATCTCAATCCATCCTGAAATTGAGTAGCCTTATAGTCATGGGAATCATGAGGCTGATTTACCTTCTAAATTCTTTTTTATACCTTGCAATCAGCTTGTTAAACCTCATTTTCATCCCACTGTTGTTCAAACTAGAATCAGAGAGAAAATCTTTAAACATTTAAGGCTTTCATCTCATATTCATCCTTATCCTCTTAACTTCTTTGAGTATCTTCCTCATTTTTTTGGAGAAGATCATATCACCACCGAGAAGCATTTGGGAGCTTTTGAGAACTTTGTCGATCAGTTTGAGATAGTACATGAATATGATACCATGAGGTTATTTTCCAAATCCTTGTTTAGGAATGTTTCTTTGTGGTTTAAGGGTTTGGGATATGATTCCATTAGTTCTTTGAATGAGTTTTATTATGTATTTTCAAAGTATTAGGGTGAGAATAATTCCTTTGATCAATACCTAGCTGATTTTCATGTTTTGAGGATTCAATAGGATTCAAGATCAAGATTACTTTGAATATCTACATGCACAGGAGCAACAAGAAGAGTGTAAGTATGATTTAGATTTGGAACAAAATTCTTCAATGTTTTCATATGTTTTCATGGACATGGATGTACATCATGCTTATGATCATTTTCCAAATCAGTTTGAGCATGTAGTAAAGGATGATTGTATAGATAACTACATATTTTTAGTTGATCATAATAAAAAAAAAATAGCTCCTACTATACAATTATCGTGTGATCATTATTCTAAAGAGGAAACTGATACTCTTGATGATCAAGAGATACTCTCGAAAGAACAAGAAGGTCATCTATTTTCCAGCAAATGAGAATGTATGCATTGGTAGTCATATTTTCTAGATCAACATGATTGTGATCTTGGTTTTGAGGATCCAGTAGCATCTTTATTGGAGTCATATCTTTCAAATTCTCTAAAGATTTGAGAATTCATCATTTCACTGGCACTTGTGGGTGAGTATGATTCTCTAAAGGAGTTTCTATCATTGTTGTTATATTTTTGTTATTATTTATTAATCAGTGGCACGGATGGGATTATTTCAATCATGAAGTTACTTGAATGGTTGTTATGAAAATTTTCATTTACTTGAGCAAATTGTAGATCTTGTTAGATTAGGATAGTGTAGGTAATAAGCTCACTTCTCGAGCATTTTATTTTCTTAAAATTGCACAGTATGATCAGATTTGTAGTATGAATTCGATTTGCAACAACTTTATTAGTTTGCTTGACTACGTGGAAGATTTTGGTAGTGTTACTAAGGTTGGTTACAAATATGACTCCGTATCCCCATGGATAGGGTACTGTAACTTCATGTTCTTGGTGGCTGACAAGGAGCATGCCATCCCCTCTGGAGCCATATATTAACAAATTAGGTTGTATGGGTAAACAAGTCTTCTTTGTTTTGATTTTTTGATTCATAGGGTTCATGGAACATAGGTTTTGAAGTTATTAGGTTGTGTTAATATGTTTACAGTCGATTCCAAAAGGAATAGGGCTATGTTTATCCTAATCCTAAATTTTGAGTCATATGATGATTGTCATGTCAATATCTAAACCCTTATAAATCACACTCTTGTTTTTCTTCATCATCATTCTGACATGTCATACCTCCAGCCTGTACATGAGATTCCTTTAGTTAATATCCATCCGCACAAGGGTCAACTCAAGTTAAGTTTGTGTGCTGCCAACTCACTAGGAGAGATTTCAGCGTACTCCAAGTACATTTTTCTTTCATCTCTAATAATTTCTTTAAAGGATCTTTTCAAAAATATTTTATGGTTATCAAGGTCTTCTTTTTAACCATTTTCAGGGATTATGTCACCAAATCTTCTAGCAAATTTCTTGAAGTTCATGATCCATTTTGAAATTGGCGTTGCGAACTCACAAATAGAAGTGTTGCGAACTGGTACACGCACTACGAACTGAAGGAAAGAGAGGGTTGTAGCTTGGATAGGTTGCAGGCACTCACGTTCAGAGTTATCAACATCCACAACAACTTCAGAGCTACCATGTACTCTATGAATTTTTTCATACCATTTTGAAAGGTTTATGAGGGGGTTTGCTAAAATTCTTGAAATTGGCATTACGAATTGGCGCTACGAACTGACAGACAGGGGTGTTGTGAAGTCATTTCCTGTAGCAGCTGCTTTTAAGTATTTGACCATAAATCCAAAATGATGATGTGGGTTTTTCTGAATTTGTTTTTGGAGGAGCATGATAATGGCATTGATTGGCTAACCAAATTTCAGCCTAACCCAATTTGGCATTCGAGAGATATAATTAAAACACCAGTGCATTGCAAAATATTCTCCTTGTTTGGAGGTTTCCACCTGTCAAGGAAGGTTTGAATGGTCTCCTAGGAATTATTTGGACATGAGAGACATGTGTTCCATATCCATATCAATTAGAATGATCTATTTCAAAATGTATTTATCATTATAGACAAAATCCCAAAAAAATAAGAATTTGTTAGGCTTTTGTTGGAATCTTTTGTAACAAGACTCCTAAATGGAGGAGGATATTATGTAACTCCTTGGTTTCGACCTCCTTAGGGTAGATATATATTATTCACTATAAATTAAAGGGTTTGTTATGATAAAAGGGTTGGATTCATGATCCAAGAGAGGAGAGAGATAGAGGAGCAATTGAGTTGCTCATTTGTAAGCTTGAGGGAATGTGTTGTTGGCATTTATACCATTAGAGATTCATGAAAGTTGTGATACCAGACTATTTTTCTCTTGTTTCCATTATTTCTTATCATCTTGATTGAGTAATATTTACATATTTTAAAGATCAAAAGATTCCTTTGATTAATGGATTCATGAGTTGCAAAGGAATTGTGGTAATTTCCTGTTAATCATTGATTATTGTTCAAGCACTCCTTAATCTATCTTACATAAAGGATATTTGTTATGTGGATAATATTATTTTTGTTTACCTTCTATTATTCCACCAATCTTTGCATAATCCTTTTGTCTCGTAGGCAGAATGATTGCCTGTGATCTGCAGAATATTATGAGTCCATGTCCAATAGAATGTATTTTCAAGCAGTCTGATGCCCTCCCTTTTACTCTTCTCTTGTTGATCCACCAAGTATAACTTGTTTTAATCATTTAAATCAAATGGGTATTGGGATTATCCTCTAGCACTCTGAGGTTGATTCTTGTTTCTAACAAGTATATTCTTTATCTTGATCAACATGATCTGGCTCTTTGGTTGCAAGACGATATTCCTTATAGTAGGGATTATGTAGTTTATCCCAAAGCTCTTTGGTTGATGAACATTTTCCCATTTTAATTTTATCGAATCGGGTAATCCATCCATAATGAAATCCATTTCTATTTTTTTGTTCCTTTTTAATTCTTTCTTGGTTTCATTCTTCATAGGTTTCTTTGTAGCGGTTTATCCTGTAACAGTTGAGTACAAAAAATTGTACCCTTGTACCTCTAAAAATACTCTCATCCTTTTGCTCCATATCTCATAGTCCTAACTGTTGCACCCCTTTTTCCACCTAAATGAGAAAAATAAGGATGCTTACAAGCCTAGTTGGGTTAGCTAGGCAAGACAACAGTGAAGGAAAGAGTTAGAAGTATCAAGCATAAGAAATAAACAAAGAACTAAACTAAGAACAATAAAAGAAATGAAACTAGAGCGCATAAGAACATTAAAACCAAAAACAATCAACACTCATGCCACCAAGGGATAGGATTGTATTAGTGGGAAAACACCAAAGAGAAAGGGAGATATATGGGTCCCCTATTCCTCCAAGGGAGGGCTCTTGAACCCCCAAATATTGAGCTCTTGTTACACGTAACAAACAAGAATGAAATGGTGAAGAGAATCCAAAGCTCATTCACTCAAGAGGTGATATGAATGGTTAAATGAAATAGTGCTTGCATGCTCTTGATGAGGAAAGAGGATCCTCCAAGAGAATACAAGCATCATAAAAATACAAATGAATTCCTTGAAAATATAGTACATCCATGGCTTCCTTTTATAGCATAGCTTTGAGGCATTATGCAACTAGTTATTAGTGTGAACAAGGGTCCCTTTAGGGAACCCTTAGGTCTTTGACCAACCCCCTAGTCGGATTCATTCGAGATTTGGGTGTCAAATCGACTTGGAAGATGAACCAGAAGTGGGTGGAAGGCTGACCAATATCATAAATGTGTTGTTCTGAGGGGTGCACGTTTTTTTGCGTCCACATTCGCACATCATGTGCATGTGTGTTTTTTCTTGCGTTTATGGATGGCGCATGTGCGCGCGCTCCCTGTGTAGTCTTAGTACATTCTGATTTTATAACTGGTTGTATAGTTTTGGATGTTTTGGAATTGCATTTTTGGTCCATGAGTGAACTAATGAGTGTTTTGATGATGCTGGATTCCTGTAACCATTTACAGATGAAATTTCAGTGATAACAGATGCCCACTGATGTGTGAGGTTAAGAGCATACGTATAGCCAAAATACATCAATGTTTCTTCTACTAAGAGTACCTTTGTAAGAAAGAGCGTTGTGGGGAGTATCAAGAGCGACCCATTGGAGGGAAAGGGGAACCTGTAAGATCCAAACCTTTCGCAAGGGGTGAAAATAAAACTGTGTACAAACGAGGCGGGCATGCCCCATGCTCGTGTGATGTAACTCGAAAATGTGTAAGACAGTGACTGAAGTTATGTGTTGACGTAGATCACTGTATCACCCTCTGCGGTGGGTTGATAATAACAGAGGACAATTATGATGGTGAAAAAACTCCGAAGAAGGTAAGGACACCTGTGAGAAGTGTTGATAATGTGCAGACATTGATAGTCTATCAAATTTCAAAGGTGTTCGACATATATGAAAACAACTGAAATAGTCACAAAGTAAGACCCACCGCCACATGATATAGTGTAGAAGTAGAATTTCAAGGGGGTCAACAACAGCAGAGAGAAATGATGGTTCTCTTTGTGCCATCTGAGACTCCTCATTGTAAAGGTAATGAGAGTCAAGATATTGTCATCCTTTTGGAAACTATGTTGATGTCGATAGAAAAGGGAGACAAGACTCCAATAAGAAAAGGGTTTCATGAAATCCACTGGATGAGATCAGGAACTGGTGAGAAACATGGACAAAGTCAAGAAGTAGTGAGACTCAATACTGTCCTTGGTTGGGGATATATGTAATGTATGAGTGGAAACAAGCGTGAAACTAAATCTAGTTTCAGGGGGACGACTAGACGGGGGTAAATTGTGCCAGATGTGTGACAAAATGGACAAGCACAGAGATCAAAAAGGTGTCTGGACTGTAAGATACTCGAGGTTTATGGAGAATGTTAGTGAGTAGAGGAACTAAAAAAATTCCCCAACCAAGGGAGACAAGGGTTGCTTTGCCAGAAAAGGAAGGTCGCTAAAGGCAATAACCGAAAGCTATGTTTTTGTACAATTACCAAAAGAATAAAGAATGGGTTGGGATGACTGTGAAGATACAGAAATAGGTGCCCCAATGTAATATGGCTTGATTGATGATGGTGCAAGTTGCTTGGGAAACAAGTGGAGGGTGAGGGCCCCATAGGTGGGTTTCTGGATTTAGGGAAATGTATGGAGGACAATCTGTAGATGGGCAAACTGACGGTGGATGAAAATTGATGGTTAATGATACTGCGGGGGTGCAGTCAAAATAGAACCATGATGAAGAAACCTGGGAGTCCATTGGGTAGGCTAGAAAAACGAGGAGAAGGAGTATGTGGCTGGGTATCGACGATGAGTAAGAATATCGAGACTCCCATCCCTAAAGGGTGAAAAGCATGAGTGTCAAAGTGCCAAGGGGGACTGTGAATGGGACAACTCATGTGGGGGAGAGTGCTACTGGGTGACAGTACCAAAATGCAGCGGAGGTAACAGTACTACGGAGCCGGATATAGGGATCCTAGAGGTAAAGATCAGAGGGTGTGACTAGGAGATGCAATTTGATATTCAGAGGGAATGACTACATGCCAGTGTTGATGATATACCTGAAGGGGGAATACTGATGTATAATGATCAAGTACCTGCACACATGAAAAATGAATACCTGACGTGAACAATATCTGAAGAGAAATATCATATAATGGTTATTCAATAATGTGTGAATATAAGCATGCGTACCTGAGTGTGGTATGAGAAAAAGGCCCCCTGGGGGCTAGTGATGGATCGTGGCCCAGGGAATGGAATGATGTAGGTGGCGAGAATCTGATCCCGTGGCTGAAGACGGATCGAAAAACGAACGCCCGACGCTCCCAGAATTATGTATAGAAGTTTGGTAAAAGAGACTATATATAGTTGTAGGGCCCACAATGCCACCTCATTTGTACCTGATGTCTTATTGAGTGGATGAGCGATTTGAGAGGATATTTGGAGATTCTTGGAGATCCAGATTCAGTGAGTGTCAGGTTAGTGGTCAGATCCTCCTGCATACTAGTTAGGATTTCATTTTTGGGCAGGGGATGTACGGATGATCGTACAGGGGAGTTTGTGAGTGTGCCCCCCCCAGTGCGCAGGCGATCGAAAGATTCATGCACACACGTGCATGGATGTAATTGGAAGAGCCATGCATGGGGGAACTAGAAGGGGAAAAACATGCATGCATGTAATGCACATCTATTCGAAGCACAACGACACATGCATGCGCGATTATGTTTCTGACAGTTGCACATGTGTGCGCAACTATGTCGTGAACAGGTGCACACGCGTGCATGCTTGTATGTATGACAGGGGTGCATGGGTGCACCTCTGTATGGCCAACAATCATGCATGAGTGCGTGACTGTGGGATGAATAGGCGTGCATATGTGCATGCCCGTGGAGAAAAATGTCGTGCCTTTGAGGCAAAGCAAAGGGGTAAAAAATGATCTTTTTGTGGAGATTTGAATGTTTTTATGGGTTGTGATGGTTGATCAAGTACTGTATATGTGGATGTAGGTGATCATTTGGACGATGATTCTTCATTGGAGAGAGAGGGATTGGTCACGCATGAGGAAGGCAGTGAGGGATCAGGAGCCGACAGTCTGGGATACTTTGGCAGCTTGTGGGTTGTTGAAGTTTTTTGAGTGCTCCTTACTGTGGGAACAAGAGTATTTATTGCAGTTCCTGATTGCGATGTGGAGTCCGGAGTGGAATTTCTTCATTGTACGAGGTGAGGAGTTGGCCTTCACTGCGGTGGAGGATATATATTTTCTGATGGGGCTCCCTTTTTAGGGAAATCCTTTACCGACGAAGCCCATGTTACTTGGGGATGGGCAGTTGACTACCTTAGCTCGGAGGTACTGTTCGGGGGAGAAATTCATGTCGGGTTCTGTGGTGATAATTTGGGTGATGGATTCCCTTTTACATCGTTGCGTGGCAGTGATGGTGGTGAGAGTCTATGGGTCTCTCGTGACTCAGCGGATTAGTGGGGGTCAACTGAGGGTTATGCAGAGGGAATTGGTAGGTGATCATTTTGCCTGGGGCATGATGGTGCATGCCAACATGGTAGGGCAGCTGGACATGTGTCAAGCTACTGAATCAGGGGAGTTTTCCTTTGGGTCCATCTTGGTGGCATGGTTCTTGGAGAGGGTGCCTATGTTGCATCCTAGAGTGCTTTTGGATGCACCTGGTGTGTGAGAGCCGTGATTGAGGCAGTGGGTGACTATTTTGGTTCGCCATGGTGGTGGGGAGGGAGGCCATTACTTTACGACTGAGGCTGCATAGGTGTGGCGTCATATGCCATAGATCATACTTCGCTATCCATATTTCAGGGTGGATTTCTGGGATGATTCGGAGATGGTGCTACCTCCTGGGGAGGTGTTAAACCACAGAGGTATGATGTTAAATTTGATGTTTTGATCTTTAGATAGTATAGAATTATATTTTATGTATGGGTGGATGTTGATGCTATCTTGTGTTTTTTGTGTGTGCAGATGTGGGACCTCTTGGGCACGAGGTTGAGTTGGTCAGAGTGTCGGCTCGTTAGGGGCCGATGAGACCTCCGGAGGGAGAGCCATAGGTCAGAGAGAGACGACGACAGGATGATGTTGGGGCGAGGCCCACTGATGATGAGAGAGAAGGCAGGAGGTGTCATTTTGATGATCCAGGTGCAGGGCCATCGCATACTCCTCTGACGAGGGCTGGGGGAGATTTTGAGGATTTTCGCCGCTGATTAGAGGCGGTACTACAGGGAGTTCCTGAGGGCATGTGGATGCACATCCAGGATGAGCGAGTTCTAGAGAAGTGTGTGTGACTATCGATAGAGTTGTGGACGTTGATCTGCAAAGCAGCGGTAGCAGGGGCAACGATGATTGGCAGGCTACCCCAAGGACCTGAGGGACCCCTAACTGGTGGGGCACCTTCGTCTGAGAGAGGACCAGGTGGTGGAGCTCTAGAGGTGCCATGAGAGCCTCTATATATGTTTTTTGTATTTACATAGGCCTACGAGCCCATTTTGTACATGGTGTGGTGACACCAGTTTTGTATCTATAGGGGTGAGGTTGTTCACCTACCTACGGATGGTTGTATATGTATGATTTTTTGTAAACATTGATGGCTCATTGACCGACTATATATATATATATACATTTGTGGGGTCTTTGTGATGTTCACATGTGTTGATGTTTTTTAGTGCTTTTCATGATGTCTAATCTATATGATGTGACAAATTGTTGATGATTTATGCATGCGTACTGGTATCTTGATGTGATAAATGCCAATCTAACACTAGGCTAGCCATATTATCTGCTATTTGATTAAATTGTCTTGGAATATGTGTAAATGTGATGGAATCAAAATGTCGAGATAAAAGTCTAACTTGCAGGTATTTGCGAAAAAGGAAAGGATCACGGACATGGTACACATTATTGAGCTAGAGGACAACCAGTTGGGAATCTAGTAAAACGCTAAGGTAACGAATATGGCGATGATTGGCCTTAGTGAGGAGGCCAATGAAGGATGTGTATTTTTACTGGTTATTGGTTGTTGAACCCAAACATATGTCGCTGGAGTGGAGCAGCTCATGTGAGGGGGGGTAGAGGGCCCAAGCGGCCGAAGCGAGATTCTGTGTTCAACGGCTAGCTCCGTTGGCGTAACCGATGTGGTAGGCCAAAGGAGGAGGCATATGCCAATAACACAAATGATATATTAGACGTAAGGGACGGAAAAAAGAAGATTAAAAACTCTACAAAAAATGTACAAAAAAGAAAAAGCCTAGTGTAGAATGGCTACGCCAAGGCATAAAATTTATTTAAGTACAACCCGTTGACGGGTTCTTTGAGAGGGTGGCCTTCAGGAGAGGCCATAATGTATGCACCTTTAGTGAGGAAATGTTGGATTATGTAAGGTCCATGCCATAGTGACTCGAACTTTCCATGGCCGAGGGTATCGTGAGAGATATCATAAGCAAGGATGAGGTCGCCTTCACTGAAGGATCGAAGGTTGACATGGTGATCAAAGGTGGCCTTTGATCACTTTTTGGCTGCCTCATTGTGCTGTAATGAAGACCGACGATCTTCATCCAGCGACTTGTTGAGGGGAGAAAT
>ML788770.1:365032-376198 GCA_009831015.1 Picea engelmannii | reverse complement strand
AGTAGTCACTAATCAAATGCAAATTGATAAGCATAAACATGAAACAAAAGATTGATATTATGAAAGCGAAAGCTGTAGCAGAACATCAACTTCTGTCTCAGTTTGTATTAGGAATCCATAGCCTGGTTCTCCCACAAGTGAGTTTGATCCTTATTACAAAAAATAATAAGTATTTATAGGTTTTCCATAGGGTAAAACCTCCCTGTGGAAGTTATCAAAACTGTTTACATAAATCTGGGAAGATATCACAAGTTTAACTAAACTAGGAACCTACAATAAAACTAAAATACACAAATATTCCCCTAGCCTGTCTAACATGTCCCATGCAATTCGAATTTACCTGAAAAGGGTAAAAAATGGACAAGTTATAAGGATCCTTTATTAATAAAATAATAAAAATCTAATTCTATAGACTAGCTACAGAATCTTGCGATTCTGTAGCTGGTCTAAATAAGACACATAATCAACATTAAAATCGATTGAAAATATTTTTAAAGAATTAAATTCAATTAACATCCAATAGCTATTTGAAAATGAATCATTGAAATTGAAATGGTTATACTATTCGAAATCAAACAGGATCAAGATCAATCAAATGATCATAGAGATACGCGTACTCTGTTTCTTTTGTTACCACAAAATCGAATGAACATAATCATAATCAACAATTGTGAAATCGTTTGATATCAATTTGAAACTGATATGATCAAAACAAATCATAGGCAATTGTTATGCTTCCTTATCAACAGGAGATACAATCGAATCCAACAAGATCATTTTCAAATCGTTATAACTGTAATGACATAGCAAACGATTCATGCCACGAGTGGAACGACTCAAGCTGGCGTGAAAATCAATTCAAATGAAATCATAACAGGATCAATTAATTAGTAACAGAATTCGTAAGAACAATCTGATCGCTTGCTATTGCAAATTGGGGAAACAAGATCGATTAACTTTGATCAAAATCGTTCCATTCAAACGAATTATAACCGGATTTGATAGAGATAACCTAGGTTGACCATTTCGTTTTACAAATCAAATAGAGCAGCAATTATAATCCGAATCCAACTCATAAAACAATCTTGCCAACTCAAGATATGGGATAATCCAATCAGAATAAGAGCGAATCAAACAGTTAAGGTTTTAACATAGTTATTATGAATCACAACCATTCCACGATTCAGGCGCATTTGCACGAGCTTAAAAGAGATCATTGTTTTCATACGAAACAGAGTAGTTCTTTCCAAATTGAAACCGAACAGAGTTGTATTCCTATTCTTAGAAGATTACATGACACAGCATATTACGAATTCGTAACAACCTGACTCATTGAAATCGTTTTCCAATCACATCACATGAACCATAACGAAATCAAACCCAAACATGATCGTATTCTAAATTGAGCATGAAAAACTTCCTGTTCAGAGTAGATACAAAACGAATTCAATTGAAATCAAACCATCAATTTCGTTAACTCAATCAGATAAACGAACAAATCAAATCCAAACGAAAATCATTCAAATCCAATAAAAATCTATCAATGGCTAAACTGGGAATGATCAACTGATGTATCTAAAACGAAATTCCATTTATTTTTAGCAAAGATAAAAATATACAGGATGAACAGATTATGACGGAGCCATTTCGAAATATAAACAGAGCTATTCGAAGACCAAATTCCAATCACTATATTAATCCTGGTCATTCACAAAACTAAAACGGTATCAAAATCCATACCTGTATGGGGAGAAGATGGCTTAATCACGACAATTTGTAGTTGATAACGGCTGTGGCCGATTCAACGTTCTTGAAAATGATGGAGCTAGTTGTCTTTTGCTTCTTATCAGTTTCTTGGAGTTTATCTCTTTGGCTGGTCAATACTACAACTTGACTTTCCAGCGATTGAATTTTTGATTGGAGTATGGGAACACCGATTTAGTATCGTTCCAACCATAAATTACATTGTTCACAGGACGACTGTTTGGGTTTCGAAAGTGCAGGTGAGCGTTTGATTATATTGTCAAGGGTTTCGTTAGGCCATTTGATACCAGGGTATCTGGGATTATTTCTTAGGCAAGGGGGAAGATTCGTCACAAAATCATAAGGTGGCTCGGGGAAAAAGCCCTGTTAGTGAGGGTACTCACTGGCTAGGAAACGTTCTACGTCAGAGTCCGAATCCTCACTAAGGATTATGGGCTTCTGCTCAACCGATGGCTTAGGTTTGGTCCTAGCCATTCTCAAAATCAGTCGGGCATTCCTTTTTCCTTTGGCATTAGCAGTAGGGTTTTCCTTAGCCTTTTTGCTTACAGGTCTCTTTATAGCCTCGGGCTTCTCAGTTCCAACGTCTGGTAAGTCAATAGCAGGGTTGACCGAAGGCTTAGGAGAGGGCAGTAGGATATGGAAGGGCACGGGTGGCCCGACCTTGGTTTCATTCACCACAGGCTTGTCAACCTGGACAGGGTCTGTATCATCAAAACCATTTTGAGCGATGAAAGCTCTCCAACTATCACCGTGTAAACTCAAGTGATAAAAAATTATAAGTTTAATAAGTCCATGATGGAACAGGTTACTGTCGGCCTTCTCCCTTTTAAACCTTTTAGACATTTTATATAGGCTACGCTGAAAGTAAAAGGGCATATTCAACGGGTAACCCATAGAATTCATTAACAAACGCAGGTGGTAGAGAAACACGAGTCCATATCGACCTTCACATGTCACGAACTGTTTGACTATTATGAAAAGGTCATGACATCGTGGTTTAAGCATGGATATGGGCATACCTCTGTCACAAGAGGTGACCTTTCGGGAGACAAACAATAGCGTCCATGGCACTTCCTCGACCTTAGAATTCTTGAACCAACGCTGGCCTGTGGCAGGTAACCCTGTAGAAGAACTGATAAATTCCTCATTGATTTCCAACTATACGTCGCCCACCTTGGATCTACAGCCATCAAAAGTCAAGGCGAACTGTTGTGCCACAAATAAGTTGAAACCCTCAAATCTCCGCATGAAGGTCAACCAACCATTATCCTCCAAGTCCTTCCGGGCATTGTCAAATAATAGCAAGGCTTGGCTGTCGTTTGGCTCGATTTTCACAACTGGTGCCATGGAGCTGAGCACATGGTAAGTCGAGGGTTTGGGTCATAGCACACATAGGAGAAAAAAGCATGAAGGGTTACCCGAACTAACACAGGTAAACGAAAATAAGGGATAGGCATAAATGCCATCGTGCGAAGGTGGTGGAGTTTTATCTCTGCCATGCAAAATAATTATTGCCAAAGTACAACCACCAGCTTACATAGTTGTTCGACCCACTATTGTATAGTTCAACAATCAAGTCATTTGGGCGACCAATGAATCCAATGGTAAGTGTATAAACCATGCGCGCAATCAGCGTTGTGCCATAGTTTTAAACCATCAACATACAATTTGAAACCAATCCCAAATATTTAACTATGCGCCAATGTATCCGCTCATATCAATAGTTTAACCAATGTGCCAATGGGTCTTCAAATAATCAACATGCCAATAGTTATGAAAATACGAACGTAGGCATTATATTAAAAGATATATATGAAGGATTTAATCATAACCCCTATGTATTTTCATGAAACCACTGGTCAAGTAGGTCAAATAAAATGCAAATCCAAATGCCAATGCATTACAAACTCCATGAAACCAAGTCACACAATCAATACAAGAATGTCCAATGAGTATAGTTCGAAAGTTTTGCCAGCTACATAACGATAAGTGAAAAGTAAGTGCAATAGGCATATTGACAAGAAGGATCATGACAATTCAAATAATGATTTCAATTCGAATTTGAAAGACTAAGTTTTCACGCTTACAGTCGTGAAAACAAAACGAAGGCAAATGTGCAAATGTCACAAAAATAAAAGCGTCGTTTATTTGAAAATTGCGACGAAAAATTGATGTTTGCAAAACATTGGTGTAGGCAGCTTATAAGTCAATGGAAAAATGTGAATTGGCTGCCAACAATGGTGACACACTGGTAGAAGCAGTTATCTCTTCCAAAAGGACAAATTCCGACAGTAAAGATAATCCCAACTCAAAAATGACAACCATAAAATCGTATAACATCATCATTAACCAACTATTCCAGCAGTGTTTTAAAGATGAAGACTGATAATAGTCTTAAGACCAACGAATCACGATATTAAAGATAAAATATCCAATACTGTTGGCATAACCACTGCTGCCAACAGGCGTCCATAGCCTCGACAGGGTTTCCATTTAACCCACTCTGACATCTGTAGCCTGCCAAGAAGTTCTAGATCAGAATAAAGGACATAAAAGAGGTTTCTTCTTTGCAAATTTTCATATACTCGACATTGCTTCGTTGCTAGCGGGCCTGTTTAGTACCCCGGTGAAGTTCTCTTGGCATCATGCATGCATTTACCCACTGCCAATAGACCTGTTCAGCATCCCGACGGGTTTACAAGCACTTCCCACAGCTCTATTAATAATTTTTTTATTTTTTTTTTATTTTTTTTTTATAGATATATAGCTGAGCGGGGTGACGCTGAAAATCATGATATTTTAACACATTTTTTTAGACCTCATCCGAATTTTTAGAACTGTCCTTTATCAAGATCCAGAGATGTTTCATTTACAAAAACAACTTCCTAAGGCAGGGAGACATCTTTTGAGTCATTCCCTTAAGGATAGGGACATCGTAAAAAGATAATAGATGATCATGACATGCTTTACTCAGAGATTGAAATCAACCAACTTCTTTCAAACAACAGACTTTTTCCAACACAGATATAAATATCAGAAATATACCATTGATGTTTATACAAATTTTCTTAGTAGTTATTTCAGCGAAGGAATTTTATGTTTGAATAGCTCGGTATACAGGCATGTGTATTTGAAAGAAATCACAAACTGATGAATTCAAAGAGAAATCAAAAACAAAAAGGCAAACAAAAAAAAGCAAACAAAAGAAAAATATATACATAAAATACAAGGGTTGTTATCAAGCAAAGTATCTTTTCAAGGCTTGGCCATTCACCGGGTAGGTGTCAAGCTACCCTTCAAGATTCTGCAATCACAAAGCACTAGGACCCAACTTTTCAGCAATTAGAAACGGTCCAAGCCACAAATTTTGAAATTTGGTATGCTCTCCCTTTCCCTCATGCGGTTTGTCCCATTTCAGGACGAGGTCACCTACTTCAAAATTCCTATCAGAAGAAGAGCTAGCATCGAACCATATTTTAACCAATTGTTGATGTTGATCTAGCTTACGTTTAGCTTGGGATCTTACCTCTTCTAGCTTCATCAAAGCGTTAATTCGATTTTCTAGAGGGGGACAATCTTCTTCTTGAACTTTCTGTGACAACTGAAGTGAAGGAAGAAGAATGTGAGGTGGCAGGATTGCTTCTCTTCCATAAACGAGAAAAAAGGGGGAGTTACCTATAGTAGCTTTTGGCGTTATCCCATCAGCCCACAGGGCGTTCAGCAACGCATTATGCCAATTCTTGTGATTTTCAACCACCGTTCTCTTGATGATTTTAATTAAGTTTTTGTTTGTCGATTCTGCCAATCCGTTGCCCTGGGGGTAGTAACTAGCTGAATACTTCAGTTTAATTCCTTTTTCCAAAGCAAACTCGCTCATCTCAAGAGAAGAAAAGTAAGAAGCGTTGTCAAAGACTAAACAGTCAGGGATACTGAAACGAGTGATAATATTCGAATTTAGAAAGACAATTACCTGACTAGTGTTGACAATTCTTAACGCAGCAGCTTCAGACCATCGGGTAAAGTAATCCGTGGATGTCACAATAAAATTGTGTTGTTGAGAGGACGGGGGGTTAATTGGACCTATGATATCAAGGCCCCACTGGTAGAAAGGAGAATCTATCGAAACGGGCTGCAAAGGAAAGGCTGGTTTTTGTAACCGCCCTGATGCTTTTTGACAAATGATACATTTACGACACAAGGCATGGGCGTCTCTAAAAAGTGTGGGCCAGTAATAACCGGCTCTTAAAACCTTATGGGTGGTGGTATTGCCGCCAAAGTGACCACCATCTTCTCCTGCATGCAACTCGAGCAAGACTTTTTCTGCTTCGTCTTTTTCAAGACAGCGCATCAGTACGTCATCAAAACTTTGACGAAACAGGATACCATTAACCAAATGAAAGGAGGCGGACTTTAACCTTAACACTCTTCTCTTAGCGGGATCTAAGTGACGAGGTGCTGACCCATGTTCAATATAGAATCAAATATCGTCATACCAAGGACTGACAGGATTTTGTGTGCAACAAATTAAACTTTGATCATGTTGTCCTAGGTCTGACGTATCGCTTTCTTCTTGTTGTCCTGCTTCTGAATCAACAACTAACTTACATAACCCTTGGCCTCTCACTATATGAGATGGGGTGATTTCTAAGTCATACTCCTGCAAGGAAGTGACCCAGTTGGCTCTCTTCTCTCCTAGTTCCTTTTGCACTAACAAGTTCCTCACGGCTGGGTAGGGGATAATGAATTTCGTCCTTGAATTCAAAAGATAGGACCGGAAGTGTTTGACTGCTTTGAAAACAGCGTAGGCTTGCCTATCAACCACTGGATAGTTAATTTCAATGCCTTTGAAAGAAGAGCTCATAAAGGCGATGGGTACTTCATTGTTCTCGACGTTCTTTTGGGTTAAGACGACGACATAGGAATGGTCAGAGGCAAAATTATAGAGTGTAAAATATTGAGAGAAGTCAGGGCTCATGAGAGACGGAGCGTATATTATGGCCTTCTTTATTGCATTAAAATCCTGATTTTCTATGGGTCCCCAGTGGTATTGGGTGTCTTTCTTAATCAAATTCTGCAAAGGCCTGGCCATTTCGGAGAAACTGGGGACGAATCTCCTCACGAAGTTAATCTGGCCTAAGAAAGACTGCATGGATTTTTTGGATGTGGGAGGGGAAAGTTTCGCGATGACTTGAGTCCTATCGGGGTCAATAATCATCCCTTCGCTAGACACAATGAACCCTAATAGTTTTCCCTATTCTACTGCAAAGATGGACTTTTTGGGATTCAAGGAGATTCCGTATTTACGACATCGAAGTAGAACGACTCGTAAGTGAGCTAGATGATCGTTTTTGTTTTTAGAAAATACATTCACATCATCTACAACAGACTGATTGATTAAGCCTCGGAAAGCAATGTCCATTGCTCTCTGAAAAGTGGCACCGGCATTAATCAATCCAAAGGGCATTTTACGATAAGCATAAGTGCCCCACGGAGTACGAAAGGTAGTTTTGAGTTGGTCTGGTGGAGACATCAGGACTTGGTTGTATCCAGAGAAACCATCCAGTAAGAATAGCCTCTCAGAACCAGATACCTGTTGAAGGATCTGTTCCATGGGCGGGACATGATAGTTGTCTTTATCAGACGCTCTATTAAGGTTTCAGAAATCGACGCAGAGTCGGATTTCCCCATTTTTCTTCCGGACTGGGACAAGGTTGGAAACCCATTGAGTGTGCCTAATAGGAAAAATTATCTTAGCATTTAGGAGTTTATTCAATTATTTTTGAACGGTCAATTTGAGTTTAGGGTGCATTTTCCCGAGTTTTTGTTGAAAGGGCAAGATTTGGGGTTTCATGGGAATAACATGTTGTATGATGTTAGGGTCGAAAGTTTTGAGGTCATCATACGTCCATGCAAAGACATCTTTAAATTCTTTGAACAATTTAATGAATGCAACTTTTTCTTGTTGAGAACATCCCAACCCTAGATTAATGCACTGAGGATTTTCATTAGTTCCTAGGTTTACTTTTTCATAATATAACGAGGAACTATTGGTTTTACAGTTGACCGTCTTTTTAAATTTATCTTGAAAATCGTAAAACTTCTCAAATCTAATTATAGATTTAGGGATCGAGTTTACCATATCCGATGAAGATTCAAGAGTTTTTGGATCTGGTATTACCGTGAAATTGCACAAATTGTCATCATGTGTGCATTCGTCTATCACCGCGCCTTGAAAGGTTTCTTCCATGTGCAGAAAGTCGATGATCTGCTGATCGTCGTCAAAGACTCTCCAGTTTGTGATGTTATAGGGAACAAATGGTCTGAACAACAACTCAACGGAGAATGCGTCTGGGGACAAGCCTTCTGTAGGAAGAAGTTTAGAAGCTACATTAGCTAATAAATCTGCTTCAATATTATTTAATCTCTGAATGGAATTTATATTGAAAGAAGAAAATTTATTCATTAAATTCCATACCTCAGACTGGTAGATTTTGAGATGCGGAGACAAACAGTGGATAGAATCACTTACCTGTCTAACCACTATTTCAGAGTCACCAAAAACAACCAGGTTTTGAATGTTCATATCCAAATATTTTCTGAGACCTTGCAGTAAAGCCTCATATTCTGCAGTATTATTAGCACATTCAAATTCTAGTCTACATGCAATTAATGTATTGTTACCTGCCAGATTAATAATGACGCAGCCTGATCTAGCTCCTTCTTTGGACTTTGACCCGTCAAAATAAAGAGACCAAATTTGATTTCCATCGGGCACATGGGACCGTTGCGTAGAAGCTGTTGGCTGCATATATGCTACAATCTCGGACTGTTGTTATGGATTGATGATAGGTGAAGCCTCGGCCATGAAATTGTCGAAGAAGGTATCCACCCCTTGTACTTCAGGTGAATCAGCAGAAGGTGTGAATGGTTCGTTGGGATCGTTCAAATCTGTGACCGTGAACTTAAGGTAACGTTCATGATTTACCTTGATCTTGTTAGGCTTGCCGTTCTCTGGAAGCCATAGGTGAGACCAATCTGTCGCGAAGTAACCATGTAGCTGCTCCGACCAGTCCCTGCTTAAAAACAGACCATACACTTCTGGAATATCCACAACGATTATATCAATAACCTGATGAACCTTAGGGTTAGACGATAATCTAATAAGTACATTTTTCAGTTCACCTATAACCTTAACATTGGTCCGATCAAGTTGTATGATTTTTAAAGTCGAGGGTTCAACTTCAGCATTAATCTTCTGGCAAACAGACCAAGGCATCACATTGGATGACGCCCCTGAGTCTACCATACAATTGTGCACGTTTCTATTAAAGATATCGAAAGTTAATAGAAATGGAGGTACATTTTTGCGAGTACTAAGAGTAGTAGCTTGTGGCTTTTTACTCATAGTTTCTAAAGATACTTTATCTACATTATTTACATTATTTACATTAATTACAGGAAGGCTTCCTTTATCTTGAGGATCGGAATTATTTTTAGTGGAAGTCTTCTGGGGAGCTTTGTTTTGCACAACCTTGTTACCATTAGAATTACCATTTTTGTCGTTCTCTGGAATATTTTGCAACATTTTTTGAAGCAGAAATGGAAACTTTAATAACTCATAAATAGAAATGTTATCCCTTAACTTTTTAAGATCTTCAACAACATCATAATCTAAGTTGGGGTTCACATTACTCTATTTAGTCTCAGCTGATTTAGATTGTTTTGGAGGCGAAGTTGTAATTCTTTAGGAAGAAGGTTTGTTTGATGTCTTACTCCTGGTATTATAAGGATGAACTGTCTCGAAGTTAGCTTGAAATATGCTATCTGAGAAGTGTCCAAAAATGTTTGGAGAAGACTCTTCTTCTTGAACTGTCTCTTGTTCAACTATCTCCTCAGGAATCTCAGGAGGCATCAAGTTATATTGGGCTTCTAGAATCGTTTGAAGAGCGCATTGCAGACTTTCTAGATTTAGGCCTTCCATGGTTGGGTTAGGTCGGTTGGTGGGAAAAGGCTTCCGGAACGGGGGTTTGTAAGGTCCTTTTCTCGAGGAATCTTCTTCAGTCGACCTTTTCAAGTCTATAACTTGATTTGACATTTTTTGAACAACTTTAGTTAAGTTTTCTAAATCTGAGCTTTCAGGTTGTGTTTTACTTGAAGTGGGTCTGGGGAGGATTTCGATCTTCTTTTTGGAAGAAGAACTAGTCTTTGTTTCGTTTCTAGAAGAGTCTTTAAGACTAAGTATATCTTTTTCAATCCGGCTAGCCTCCTCGAAGGCTTCTAACAACGTGGCTTTCTTAGAGCGTTTAAACCAAATAGCTATACTTTGATGCAAATATTTAGTGTAGTAAGCTATTATAAGACTCTCGGCAGGCATGGAATCCGCAGGGATTTAGTTTTTGAGCGTTAAGAATCTTTGATTAAAGTCTTTGAATTTTTCTTTTGGGTTCATTCTTAAGCTAGAAAGATCCATGACTAGGACTTCCAGAGGTTTACCGTCTCCGAACTTTTCCAAAAAGCATGACTCAAAATTTTCCCAAGATATGATGGTATGGGGTTGTTGGGCAAAGTACCATGTGGATGCATTGCCCTTGAAAGTATAGGGGAACAACCTACAGACAATGTCTTCATGCTCGACATTGCGGAGTCTTATGGCTAACATAAACTTTTTAATGTGATCTTCAGCGATCTGTTTTGAGTCAGGTTCAAACTTAGGAAGCCATTTCTCCGGATGTTTAAGTAGAGGGTGCTGAGCTCTAGGTACAACTATGACATCCTGGTCAAGCCAAGGTCTAGCAGGGTTGTTCTGATTTTCCATTGGTGTAGTGGGCGTGGAAGGATGAGAAGGGGAATCGCCTTCGTCAGAGGAATCTCCTCCAGAAGAGGAAGGAGGTGATGGAGGTGGTGAAGGAGGTATCCCAGATCCTCCTGCAGCAGGATTTAAGATTGGATCTGAGGGATTCACAGTGAGGTTAGTGTCTCCTAATTGTTCTCTGATATTAGAGAAGTCCAAAGGTTGACCCCACTGACGGTTTGGTTTCCTCAGACGAGCTAAGGCACTATGTGTTTTTATAAGAGATTGACGGACAATCTCTTGTATGTCACCACCTGTAGGATCAGGGGTTGCTGGCTCAACTGTGATCTGAGGATCGTCGGTTGAAGTAGTTGTTGTTTGAGGGGGGATATTATCGTTTGAATGGATTCTAGTCACAATAGGTGAACGATTAGGTGGAGGAGGAGTCTTGCGACTACCTCATGCCATTAATTAAATTCATGCCCTCCTTCTAGCGTCATTTGTTGACGGGCGAAATCGATCGTCCGTCAACTGGAAGAGTGGAACCGGTCCGGGGTTGTCTAATAACCCAATCCGTTTGGAATGAACCACCCTGATGGGTTTAGTAGCTC
>ML788770.1:321086-363295 GCA_009831015.1 Picea engelmannii | reverse complement strand
ATAACCCCTATGTATTTTCATGAAACCACTGGTCAAGTAGGTCAAATAAAATGCAAATCCAAATGCCAATGCATTACAAACTCCATGAAACCAAGTCACACAATCAATACAAGAATGTCCAATGAGTATAGTTCGAAAGTTTTTCCAGCTGCATAACGATAAGTGAAAAGTAAGTGCAATAGGCATATTGACAAGAAGGATCATGAAAGTTCAAATAATAATTTCAATGTGACTTCGAAAGACTAAGTTTTCATGCTTACAGTCGTGAAAACAAAACGAAGGCAAATGTGCAAATGTCACAAAAATAAAAGCGTCGTTTATTTGAAAATTGCGACGAAAAATTGATGTTTGCAAAACATTGGTGTAGGCAGCTTATAAGTCAATGGAAAAATGTGAATTGGCTGCCAACATGACTMTAAGTTGAGAAAACGTTGTTCCATCAGAGCAGTGTCGGGTAATAGCTCAATAACGGTGTGTAATGTGGGGATTTCGCATTCGATGGGGAGAGTGGCCTCGACCCCATGGACTAGATGGAATGGCATGAAACCAGTGGCAGTTTTAATTGCCGTGCGATAAGCCCACAGTGCGAAAAATAACATAAGGTGCCAATTGGTCTTATGTTTGTTTACCGTGCATTGGAACATGGTCTTGAGGACCTTGTTGACTGCTTCTACCTATCTGTTGGACTAAGGGTAGTATGGGGAGGTGAACTTGTGGGAGAAGCCTAACTTGGACAAGATTTCGATGAAAATCTCATTCTCAAAGTGTTTCCCATGATCAGAGACTAACTGTAGGGGGACTCCAAAGCGGGAGATGACGTGGTTAAAGAAAAAATGTGTTGCAGTGTCTGTGGTGTTGTTGAAGGTAGGCATAGATTCAACCCACTTTGTGAAGTAATCAACTACAACAACGATGTATTTGTGTCCATTGCTAGAAAGAGGGTTGCAAGTCATGAAGTCTATGCCCCATTTTCAAAAGGGATTGGTAGTGATGACTGGGTGTAGAAGAGCAGGTGGCACCCGTGCTTTGTGGGCATAAAGCTGACATTTTCCACATCGCTTTACAACGTGGATGAAATCGTGAAATAATGAGGGCCAAAAATAGCCTGCTCGAAAGATTTTCTGGGTAGTAGACATCTCAGAGAGGTGACCACCGCATGCGCCACTATGGAAGTCATTCAAGACTCTATTGGCTTCGTCAATAGTTAGACATCAACAAAGTATGGTGTTGACCCCCCGCCGATATAAGATATCGCCAAGAAGGAGGTATCAGGGGGACTGGTGCCGAATACGTCAACGATCATCCCTGGAGAGGTGGTTTCCGAACTTCTGTATTTGGAGGTAGACAAGGAGATCGTCATACCAAGGATCATCCCAGGGGATGTAGAAGAGATGTTCGTCGGGGAAGTTGGTATTGATGGGGGTACTGGTAGTATCGGAAGGAAATGCCATAATGAGTTCAGCAAGTACGAGGGATTTCTTACTCTTGGGTGTGGAAAATTCAAGGTCGTACTCCTGAAGGATGACGATCCATCGAGAAAATTTTCCATTAATTTGCCGGCGATTGAGCAAGTTGTGCAATGGGTTGGAATATGCGACGACTTTGGTAGTTCGAAGAAAGATGTAATGGTGGAATTTTTGGACTGCGAGGACAACTGCAAGGGTGAGTTTCTCTTTGTGATTGTATTTCAAGGGTGGCCCTAAAAGTTTTTTACTAACATAATAAATGACATGCTCCCGGTCGTCATCCCCTAATTGGACGAGAATTCCTGCTACAGAGACATCTGAAGGCGATAAATAGAGGATAGAGTCACAATTATAGTCAGGTGGACTAATCAATGGGGCATTGGAGAGAGCCGTTTTGAGATCATCAAAAGCGTTTTGGGCATGTTCATCCCATTGGAATGGGATATCATGATGTAAGAGGTGAAGCAAGCCATGTTCCCGAGTGGCATAATCGGGGACAAAGCGGCGTAAAAAGTTATCTTTTCCGTGTAGGCTTTGCATTTGGCGTAAATTCCATGGTGGGGGAATTTTCGTGATGGATTGGACCTTGAGGGGGTCGACTGTGATGCCGTGTTGGGAGATGATGAACCTAAGGAGGCGTTCAGTGGTGACGCAGAAGACACACTTGAGGGGATTCAATCGGATATTTTACTGACGACACCTATGAAATACAATGCGTAAGTCATCCAGGTGTTGAGTGCATTTTTTGGATTGAGCGGTGAGATCGTCCAAGTAGGCGATAATTATTTGAGCTAAATCATGAAAAATGTAGGTCATGGCACGTTGGAAAGTGGCTCCTATGTTCTTGAGGCCGAAAGGCATGAAACGATATGCAAAGGTACCCCAAGGGGTAGTGAATGCGGTTTTGTATTGATCGACTGGGTGGATCTGAATTTGGTTGTAGCCAGAGAAGCCATCCATGAAGGACAATGCCTCGTGGCCGACACAATCATCGATAATTTGGTCAATGAAGGGTGTTGGAAAATTGTCTTTGGGACAAGCATGATTGAGGTCACGAAAATCCGTACAAACATGAATAGTGCCGTGCTTTTTGTTTACCAGGACAATGTTGGAGACCCATTACGTATATGTAAACAATATCTAAACAATATATGGAGAGGGATTAGGGGGAACTACAGGCGACATTGGCGTTGGGGGGATGTGATGGTTTTGAATAAGGGTCATTTGACGATGCCTATATTCAATGATTGTGGGACACTGATAAGTGAAGTGATCAAGTGATTCACATAGAGTGTAAGGACATCACATACGTTCGTTGACAGAGGTCATGACATAGTGGATGTCAGTGACCTGTGTGTGGGATGATGCGGGTGGAGGAGGGTCTTGTTGTAAGCTCCGACGGACTGTCGTTAGCGTCTGGTGAAATTGAGGTAACGCCAGGAAATGGTGGGTGTAATGGCCATATTCTGAACAGATGGCACATGCGAATTTGGTTCGTAGACCTTTGCTACCTATAGTAGGGGATGCAGTGGCGATAGTATTGGGTGAAGTAGAGGAAGAGATCAGTGTTTTCTTTGCGCGAGGTAGCTAAATTAAATTGCGGAGCTCAGGAAGGGATGGGAACTTATTAGTGGGGTGTCCATCTTTCTCGCATAGTGCACAAGGAGGTTGAACTCGTGGGGGAGGAGGAGTGGCAGGCTCTTTCTTCTTCTGTCTGCCCCCAGTTGTAGCAGTGGTGTTGGCGAGTGGGGGTGGTGGTGGTGTGGTGGGTTTAGTACTAGAATATGCATCGGGATTCATTTTGTTTGGGGAGGGAGGGATGGTTGGGGAACCATCTCAAGGGGATGTAGATACCATACAGGGATTTCTGGCACCATATTAGGAAGGGTAAGTGTTGCGGCTACCTGGAAATCTTGTACACCCGGTGAGGGGTAAAAGAAAGGGATCTAAGTAATGGCTTGGGGATTGTCTCCCAAACCAGGATATGTCCCTTGGGAGGGGGAGGTCAGGAATAGGAAGAGGTGAAGAGTTGTATGGGGTTTCTTAAGGGAGAAGCGTTGCGACTAGTGGGACGTTAGAGATAATAGAAGAATCAATGGGAGAGGGAGTATCTTTAGATGTAGTTTTGTTGGATTAGATGGCACATACTTGTGTTGATGGATGTATGATTGGGGGTTCTCCATGATATGTCGCTAGCAAGGATGGGTATTTGAAAATGTCGGGACCCATTTCGATGAGTGGGTAAGCCTCGGGATTAGTGTGAACAAAGGGTAGGATATTATCGATGTTGGAGGAAGGGTTAGGCTCGTAATGTGACACTTGGTCAATAGTGACGATCCTCCCATTGTGGGGGAACATCATTGTGCAAAACACAAAAGAGGCCACAACCTTCATCACATACATGTATCTACATCCAAACAAGATGTTGTAGTCAAGTGGAGCATTGATAACTTCAATGTCAGTAAGGATAGTTTTGCCCTCGAGTTCAACGGGGACATTTTGAAAGAGCCCTTTAGGAGAGGATGGTCTTCCGTCATAATCCCTTAGAGTAATGGAGGATGGTATGAGCTCAGAGGAGCCATGTTTTTTCCATACGGTTTTGGAAATGATGCATGTGGATGAACCTTCATCAATAATGTTGCGGTGAACTATGATGTTCTGGATTTTAACCGATATTTGGAAAGCGACCAAAGTAAGGAGATGAGGTTCCCCACTTCCGAGATCGAAGGTGATGAGTTGAGTATCAGTAGGGTCGACTTCCCCCAGAGTGGAAAGTAACGACTTTCGTTGAGTAGGACATGTTTGAAGAACTTCTAAGACTGACATGGCAGTGGGGGATTGTGCCAAGTCATCGACCAGACTACAATTGTAGGCCACCCTAGCTTGAGGGTTGTTGACATTCCTTGACTATGGGATGTGATGAATACGAAGGGGTGTATCAATATTAGGGCATGGAATCATCAAAGGGGGGCCACTTGTGACTGGGGTTGTTTCGGTGGTGGGAGCAGAGTCAGGGGGTGTGCTGTATTGACGACTGTACGTTTGTGGAAGGACTTCTTCCTCACTAGTGAGGAGGATAGTATGATCTATAGGAGTGCCTGGGTTGGTGTACTATCCCATCTATGGTGGGGACGAATGCGTCTCTTTTTGGGTGTTCATTACCCCTTGGTGTGGTATGGGGTTTTGTAACACAGATGGAGGGGGTTGTTACACATATTGTTGTGGGGACTACTGGGGAGCAGGCGGTACTGGGGGACATGGTCCATTTCTGGATTCTTTCATCCATTTAAAATCAACAATTTGAGGGAAATGGTGAGTATAATGACCATACTCACCACAATGGGCATAAGGGAAGTTTGTCCGAATATTGTTGGTGTTCTTTCCTTTGTGTTTGTTGTTATTTTTCCCCTGGGGGTTCTAGTTCCCCTGATTCTGGTTGCCCCCGACAGGTTGGTTCTGCTGGGGGTGGTTCTGGTTTCCTCCTGGTTTGGGATTGTTATTGTTTCAGTTTTTTCCTTTATTTTTGGCATTGTTTGACTGATGGGTCAGATAAGCCACATTCAGCTATTCAAAATTTTGATATTGCTGAATGGGAGAGGGATGAACAAAATTAACCCCATCATGTGGTTGTCCTTGTGGAGAAATAATGGGTTGGGGAGGACCAGGAAATGGAAAGTACGGATTATTCTGTGGTAATGATCTATAGGGTGCATAGGAAGGTGTGGTGCTTTCACTAGTGCTTAGGGTGTAAGCAGAGTTAGAGGGAGTACCAGAACTTGGTTGGGCCACTATGCGTACTATGGATGCCAGCGGTGGTTCGCTGATGGGTGGAGGCAAGGTTAAGGGGTATGGTTGTTGATAAGCGGGAGGAGGATAATAAGGGGGTCCGCCATATGCTAGTGGATATTGAGGTGTTCCATACATAGGTGGTTGTTGGGGGTGTGAATTATGGTGTGTAGTGGTCTCAGGGCGTTTGGTAGTACTGTATATAAATATCCTAACTATGAATAAATGAGTTCGAACTACTGTGCCTTGTTGATGGCTTCTTCTTCCGATTGGGGGAAGGTGGCGACCACATATTTGGCAAGGAGGGAAACTAGTGATTTGAGAAACCAATTAAGGCATTGTTGCAGGGTGGCTTCAGCTTTGCAGAGACTACATCACTGGCGCCATTCGTGAATGTGGTTGACGATGTGCATGGTGGAAGTTTGTTTAAAATCTGAGAGTAGTTCGATACCATTGTCATGATGAATTGGTAGTTGAAAGAAGGTAAAAAACGCTTTGGCTAAGGATTCAAAGGTCACATGGGACCCAGCTTTTTCTTCTACATACCACTTGGCCGATGGGCCAGTGAGTGTGCGTTGAAATAGCCTCAATCAGACGGAATCATCCATGATGTTGTTTGAAGAGCACCATAAGTGAAAGTTCATGATATGGTTGGCAGGATCGTCTCCCGCTTTTCCTTCAAACTTGGGGATGTCTGAAGGCAGTTTGGTAGGCATTGCAGGCCATGTGGGGTGGTGCAATATAGGATCATTGGTGAGTTTAGTTAGATCCAGTATGTTGAGGGAGACCAAGTATGGCATCTAAGGTAGTGGCAAAAGATTATTTCCAGCCATGGTGTGAGTGTTTTGTGTGCCTGACCCTTGAGGGGGACTAGGTGGGTTTGTACTTCCCCCTTGAGAAGAAGTTGCCCCCCCACTTCCATGTAAAGGAGAGAGAGTGGATGGTTGACCTTGGGAAGTGGACCTAAGTAAAGTGGAACCGAGCAATGTTGATCCCAAGACAGTAGAACTCACAGGGGTGTGAGAAGGTGAAGCCAATGAGTGGGCAAGACTAGGAACTCCCCCTATAATGGGGGGGGGATTTAGCAAGCATCTGGAATGACGAGGATTATGTGGGTCCCCTTTGATGTTCGACTAGCAAAGTGGATGTGTGAGAATGGTGATGAGAGAAAAATAAATGAACAAGAGCCTTTATAATTTTTGGGGACCTTCACAATATATTTGACAATCAAATGTAATGAGAAGGGCATCATACATAAAGCAATTTGATAAAGAAGCATATATGTGGATAGGTGGATTTTGTCCGCGTGGGAGAACAAAGAAAACAAATGCTTGTGTCCTAAAAGACGTAATGTCCTTCCTCTCAAATAGCACTGGACCTTCCAATAGCACTCGACAGTGGGGTCTGAAGCCACCAGAAGAGGAACTAGTGAAGGATGAAGTAATCAGTTATAATGAGGGGTAGAGGGTGCATATCCCGAAAGAGATGGTGATATTTCCCAATAGCCACACAAAATCTGATCAAGGTGCAATTGCAGCCCACAATTGCCACCTGGGTAGATGTCCTAAACTTTAGTCACTAGGTACCTCGGTCAAAGTGCGACATTTAGATTTTCGGCCTCCAAAATGGGTCACGGGATGGATCCTGTCTAGGAGGTGGGTGCCTCAATGGGGGATGCACAGAAAAACCAAAACTTGACCTTCAACCCTTCACGGGTATCTCCTTGCCTTATGGTGTAGGAACACTTGACTTGGAGGATTTGAAAGTTCCCTATTTGTTAACTTCTACTAT
Source organism: Picea engelmannii (assembly GCA_009831015.1). NCBI lineage: Eukaryota > Viridiplantae > Streptophyta > Pinopsida > Pinales > Pinaceae > Picea > Picea engelmannii. The sequence continues at coordinate 356,252 of ML788770.1, read as the reverse complement.
TTTGATGATGTGGGAGCTAGATAATGGGGATTTATTTCGATTCCTATCCCCGAGATCCTACCTAGACTAAAAAATTTCTGTTGGTACCTCCTGTGGAGGAAAACTTAGTGATTATTTAGAAAGATTTTAGGTGTGGTTGTTTGAGAGGTTGGGGGTGCGAACCAACCTCGTTGAAATTAAGTGGGAGTGGATAGTCTTGTCAAGAAAAGGGTGGGGTGTTTCAGAATCCCTTTGGAGGAAACTTACTTCAACCTCCACATTTCGAGATGAAAAATATGTGAGTGAGTGGTGACTTTGTGTGTGAACAAGTGAAAGTGCACCAAATTTTTAATAAGTTAGGTGTCACCTTGCTACATGTGGACTTTGTGTGGTCCTTACAAGTCTTGATTACCTAATTACTAAATTCCATTGGTACAACCTTGCAGAATTTTAAAGTCCCTAGGAAACTAGCATGTGGACATGTGGGCATGTATGGGCCCGTTACAAAACCTTTAAACTTCCCTAGTGATTTAATCTAAGTAAATTTCAACACTATCCTATCTTTGTATCATGTGGGCATGTATGGGCCCTTACAATCTTAAGATGTGTTTGAAAAATGTACTAAGAGGAGTCTCGAGGGGGCTGTTGTCCTCTCCTAAAGATTTTTTCTTTTTAAGGGAGATGAAATTTTCCCTCAATCTTTTTTTGATTCTCAAGATCCCTTTGGGGCACGAGAGAAGAGCATACTCAATGATTGATATCCAATTTCTGGTCCCAATGCAAGTTTTATATGTGATATAGAATGATTACAACTTAAACTTTAATCAAAGCAAGCCATCCATGTGGCAACATGAAAGAAAAAGAGGAAAAATAATGATTTTAACCCCCTAAGTGCCTACGTTTTGACTATCCCTTCATGTGGAGAGGGAATATAAGTTTGGTGCATATTACAATTTGCATAGAATCAAGCTTAAGAAGGCTACGATCCCTCCAAAAATAAAAAAAACCCTTACAATGTGTGAATTTATGAGCATATGCACGGGTCCCAGAGTAGACATAGGTAAATGTGGCGCCAATGCGCAATTAAAAAATGACCCTTTGGCACAAATGCATAGAATGCGTTGAGCAAAATAGTGGATTGAGTGCACGTGCGCTGAAGACGGGCCTGTGGGTTAAAACATGCATGCACTGTATGTTACACAACCGTGAATAAAATTTTGGATGAAATTCTCTCAGCTCAGCTTTGAATTTGGATTTTTGTAGGTTAGCTTGGGATGGTTATGGTTCCTGCAAGTTAAAGAAACAAAAGGAAGAGCTAAAATAACCCAAATGGGGGAGGAAATTGATACCTTTCCCTATTGGAGTCGCCAATCTGTTGCACCCCTTTTGCCACCTGAATGAGCAAAATAAGGATGCTTACAAGCCCATTTGGGTTAGCTAGGAAAGACAACAATGAAGGAAAGAGTTAGAACTATCAAGCATAAGAAATAAACAAAGAACTAAACTAATACCAATAAAAGAAATTATACTAGAGTGCATAAGAACATTAAAACCAAAAACAAACAACACTGATGCCACCAATGGATAGGATTGTATTAGTGGGAAAACACCAAAGAGAAAGGGAGATATATGGGTCCTCTCTTCCTCCAAGGGATGGCTCTTGAACTCCCAAATATTGAGCTCTTCTTACAAGTAACAAACTAGAATGAAATGGTGGAGAGAATCCAAAGCTCATTCACTCAAGAGGTGATATGAATGGATAAATGAAATGGTGCTTTCATGATATTGATGAGGAAAGAGGATCCTCCAAGAGAATATAAGCAACATAACAATAAAAATTAATTCCTTGAAAATATAGTGCACCCATGGCCTCCTTTTATAGCATAGCTTTGAGACATTATGCAACCAGTTCTTAGTGTGAACAAGGGGCCCTTTAGGGAACCCTTAGGTATTTGACCAGCCCCCCAATTGGATTCAGCTAAGATTTGAGTGTCAAATCGACTTGGAAGCTGAACCCGAAGTGGGTGGAAGGCCAACCAATATCATAAATGCGTCGTTCTGAGGGGTGGGCAGGTTTTTACATCCACAGTGGCGCATCGTGCACATGTGCGCTTTTTCTTGCATTTATGGATGGCACATGTGCACATGCTCCCTGTGTAGTCTTAGTGCATTCTGATTTTATAACTGGTTGTATAGTTTTGGACCTTTTGGAAATGCATTTTTGGTCCATGAGTGAACTAATGCGTGTTTTGACGATGTTGGATTCCTGTAACCATTTGCGGACGAAATTCCGGTGATAACACTAACCATACAATATTGGCATTCCATTATCTATGCACTCTGTGATCTAACTTCTAGTGGTTAGACTGATTCTGAAGGGCCTTCTATGATACCAATTGTTGGGATATTCACCAATACTGAGAGGGGGGGTGAATCACTATTGAACACTTTTTACCATTTTCAACCATAATATGTAATAGATAAGTTATAATCAATTACATTCACTTATGATTTCATTTAACATATGATCTAGGTGGATATTGGTGGCCACCCACCTTTTCCAACTGACTCAAAATAGTTTTCTGGCAATTTTGGCCACTTACTATTTTTAGTAGTTTTAAACTTATGGGGCCATTTTGAGGGCCTAAATGAAGGTTTTTTGGGATCAATATTCTCAGTGATATCCAAAGGAATAAATTAGTCCCCAAAATGAATCTCCTCTACGATACCTTTCCAACGGGCTATCATACGCCTAAAACGGAGATCGTATGCAAAATTTACGACCTCGGGAAGTTGATGTACTAACTTACCCAAAATGGCCCCACATGACTTTTGGCACTTCATCTCCTAGGGTTAGGTTTTTGGATGTCTATGGTTTTTGGCATTCTGGTTTATTGTAAAAATGCCTTCAGATCCTCATTGTAATCATCTTCTTGTGAATGCGAGTATCCGTCACATCTCTTCTCAGAGATAAGTTGCCACCATTCTAGTGAGTATTTCACTCTGTATTTTTACAGTCTCTGTACATTTATTTCATTAATAGAAATCCTGTATTACTGTATATCTGTGTTTATGGTTGTATCTCTAATACATTTATGTTATATTATTGGATATATGCGATATCTCTATGCATTTATTTATTATATCTCCGCTCTCATTTCGTGCCGAAAATAATCTTGATCAACATATCATAAACATATAACCACATATGCACAATACACAAGAGTTTTACGTGGAAACCCATATGGGAGAAAACCACAAAACCTTTTTAATGTATATCTTCAATATTACATACACAGAAAGAACCAACTTCCAATATTCTCTAGCACCAACTAGAATGAGACATCAACCCCCGATTTATAGAATCCAACCTGAAGGAATCTATAACTCTCTAGACTCTCCAACTCTAACTAGAAGGAGGCCCCAATCCCCTAGTCTATAGGCTCTAACCTGAAGGAAGCTACAACTCCCTAAATTCTCCAGTTCCAACTAGAAGGAGGCTCCAACCACCTGATTTACAAGATCCAACCGGAAGAAGCTATGAATCCCTATATTCTCTAGCTCCAACGGAAAGAAGACTTCAACCCATTTTCATTTACCCTCCCTTCCTCCCTGAAATATAAATGTAGAGTCAACTTGTCACTGTTTCTATCACTGATACATCATCATAATCAAAACCAAACTCAACTTGTCATTGTAACTGTCATTGATCATCAAAACTAGACTCAACCGATCACTATAACTGTCACTAATACTGATAAATAATCATCATCAAAACCAAATCCATCCAATAACCACATAAATCTTATGCCAAGATCACCAAGAACATCTCCAAATCATGTGCTCGAAATCACTATGATATGCATTAAACCATGAGCCAATATGTGCTTCAAGAATGTGCCAAAGCATCCATGATATACCTCAAACCATGTACCATTACCATCAAGATATGCATCAACCATGTGAAAAAACATTCAATACATGCCTCAAGCATGTGCCAAAACATCCAAGAAATGCCTCAAAGCATATGCCAACCCCATGTGCAAAGATCTTAGGTATGTTCCATAACCTTCAATATATAAGCCTCAAAATATATAGAATAACATACCTTTTCATTTTGTAAAACCTGGTATATCAGATCATCAGACCTTCCTCAAGATTCAACATTAAGACAATAACTTCATCATCAAATTTTTCCTCAGCCTCGTGGGACTAGATTAGACAGCAAGTGGTGCCTCACTTGACGAGTGTTGTGCAACCCATGGGGGCCTCCCAGGACACCCTATACCTGACTCACGGGGGTCTGCTCAATTAGGGTTACCAAAAACCCTTCTCTAATCTGCGGCTCCAAGAATTCATTCTTTGCACTCCTCCGCTACCTTAGATTTGCTACCTCATATTCACTAAGAGATCACATACTTGCTTGATTGATTACTTAGTTAATAAAATAAGAGGCTCTTTGATTTGTATTTATACCCTTCCAAATAACTCCTTTATTTGACTTTAGGTTTGACATGTAACTTCTTATTTGCAACAAATTTCCTTCTTTAATTAATTTTCGGGTTGACTTGTAACTTCTTGTTGCAACCGTTTAGAGGCTTTTTAACCATACTTCGGGGCTTCATCTTTAAAAGGGTATAACTTCTCAACCATGAGGAACCAGGTGGCATACCACCTATCATTGGAAACGACATGATGAGTACCATCCATCTATGAGAGTTTTTCATGTGTTTGCAATGGCATTCATATTATTTTCCTATAATTGACTTTGGGATTCATGACTTCTTCTAGGGTTGACATCAATGACAACCAATTTCCCAACAACATTGAGAAATAAAACTCATCTAGGAAAAGACATGAGAATCAACAAACTTTTTATGGAACATGTAACTAAAAAGGAAACCAGTCAAGAGGCACATGGAGGACTAATAACAATGCATGGAGATATCAAAGTAGCACAAAAAGGATCAATCAAAATCCTAATCAAAGTGGAAAGTAAGTAGTTGGGCCCCATGTTCACATTTCACTAGGATAGATGAGTGCTTGTGCTTAGTATGAATTGGCTGCATTGCAAAGAAGATCATATTGTATGGATTCCTCCCATGTTTCAAGGATGAAACGAGAAAAGGATGATGTAATGTAGTGTACCCAGGGATGATAATATGAGGTACCTAGGGAGGTACCTAAGGATGATAATGATAGATAGGTGGTCACATAGTGTGAAAGCAATAAGTGTGAAAATGTTTACTACAAGGTTCAACCTACTAGAAGGTTACTTCACTAAAAAGATCCTAGGAGGTTAGATAGAACCATATAAAGAAGTAAAAGCAATGTAATGATGGTATTGTGAAGTATATTGTAATTGTAGAAAGGATTGTTTGTGGAGAAATTTCCTTTCTTAAGGAATAATTAATGGTATTAACCTACCTCAATGATTTTCTCTACAATTCTTATGTTCAATATTTTGTTGTTTATGGTGTGAATTATTTGATTTATTTATAAATTTAATGGTTTCTCTTATATCTTCCATTTTTATATCTACTAATTTGCACAACACATTATGTCTTGCTTCATCCACCTTGCCATACACAATCTAGCACATGTGCATTCCTTTTCGCAATACGAGGAAAACATACACATAAATGACTCTGATGGCCACTTTCTCACCACTACTAGAATCATTACCAGTGGCCTGTATAGATACTTCTTTGAAGACAACACCCAAGCCTCCCATCTTACACACTGAACAATAACACACACACACACACACACATATATATCACCTATTTTTCATTCCAATCATAGATATGATGTTAGTGGAAGCAAAGAGGAACATATCAAAATACTGAAAGAAAAGTACACCCTCCAACTATAGAATGAGGATACCACAAAAGATGAAGTTAAAAGACCAAGAATTGAAAATTTCCATCTTTATAAAAAGGTTGACAAGATGATAATATTTAGAATGTCTTTCCTTATAGCACCGTCAATTAAATCCCAAATAATTGTAGTCCAAACTAGGATGCAACACATGTAGAGAAATGCTACAACTCACTCTTAGCTTGAGTAGGATGTTTCCATGTTTTCTACACTAGAAATTTAAAAGAATTTTTTGGGATGGTGCTCTACAAAGGATCTAGTAGCATAGACAATTTTAAATTCCTATTTTATTTATGATGAAAGTGATTCATCAAGACATGAAGGGGTTAGAAATGATAATGTATCATCTCCACCATTATTTTCAGAGTCGTTGATAGCTATCTTCACTCGAAATAGTATAATGTTAATGTTTCTAACTAAAAAATTACAACAACAACTAATGTAGAGATAAATCCCCACAATGAAAAAAGAGTAGTATAGTTTGGATGATTGTGAAATAAGCCATACTAGGAACATGGGTATAGAATTTTCTGTAAATACCACCTATGATTTGTTTATTAGATTGGCATTGACTATTGCTGCAACACATTTACTTAAAAATAAATATGACCTTATATATGTCTTTTTAGAAACTTGTAGCACAAATTTTGGAGAGTTTACACATATGAAGCTTCGCATTCATATCGAACATTCTAACAATGAAAATTTCAACGGAAATAATGTCAAAGAGAGAACATTTTATAAATACATCATTTTTTTTTTACCATAGACTATAATTCATCAAAAATAATGTTTGTGACTCACCAAGTGCCATAGATGCTTCAAGTCTTGTGCAATCCAATGTTTTGGCACAACACAAGTTAAAGTTTCTTCCATAAACTGGGGCATTGGATGCTTCTTCTCATAATGAAATATTGGATGTTACAAAAGAATTCATTAATATGTCGATGAGAAGGTCATAGGAATATGACTTTGGTGTTGGTACATTGTCTATTGTTGTTCACAACGAAGTTGTAGGAAACAACACTCAGCTAGATGTAAAAGAAACATAGAACATCTATTCCCATGCTCAAATCTTGGGCATATTCACCACACTCCTTCCAATGTTGTTGGTTACTTCATGGTTGGTGGGAAATTAGTATCAAAACTCTGTACACCTATCTTTTCTTCTGGTTAATCATAGTCTATTTTTATTTTCATAATCTCATCTTTGTTTTAGAAGATAACAAGCCTACAAACCCCAAGGGGATCAATATTTTCCCTTGTTACATTTTTTTGGGATGAATATTCGTATTATGATTAATCTCGCATATTTCTTAAATGAGTAAATAATGGGGACACTATGCACTTAAACCTGTAACAAATGATACATAAACCGAGATAGCAAGAAGTGGAATATAATAAATATCATAGCATAGTTAATAGATAATAATAGTATTATAATATAATATTAAATAAAGGAGGGAGACGTACTAAAAGTTAAACATTATCTCATTTTGTATCCATTAAGCCTATAAGAACAAGACTACATAAAAACTAAAACATATACTTTAATAATAAAATATGAATTATCTTGGGTTCTGGACAGATCTCTTCATCTCTATGCGCCTGCCAAGTCTAATGATCTCAAAAATTTGGTGGGCTGACAATTAAGCTATTTATAAAGACAAGTTGGTGGATCCTAATGTCATAATGGCCTTAACTCTCAGTTGGGCAGCGGAATTCAAGGAAGATCTTAAAGGTCAAAAATACCCTCTTACCAATCCTCCCTTCTTTGGATTATGGAATTTCGTGGGGTTATTTTGACGGAACCGGCGAGGGTCATCCACCTTCTTATGGAGTTGGAGTGGTCATATATATATATATATTTCAGGAAGTGGAACAGATAATAAAGATGAACTTGCTGCTCTTTGGATGTTAGATAGCTAAAATGAAGGACATGAGGAAGGTTCATGTATTGGGAAACTCAAAATTGGTTATTGATTGGGTGAAATTGGTCATTGATTGCAGAAGCTATGGAATTTCATTTGTAACTTTGTAATGGTGAAGAAAATGAAGTAGAAGGCAATATTCTTTTGAGAACATAGCTTTTTGACAATGTTTTGATAGAAATGCTTTTGAAATACAACACTTATGCTGGAAGAAGAAATAGGTAGCATATATATAACATATATATTCTATGAATATAAATGTTTTTTTTCTTTGAAAAAAAATAAATTATGTTTTATTAATTTGTTTTATTTTTACATTATTATATATGAGCAATCAAATATTAAATTGTACATTTTGGATAAACAAATTTTGTGAACACTTATTAATATAATATCCATTCTTTAAAAATATTTCAAATAATGCATTGGTTTCATGATTATGTGTGACTATTAGTTGATGATTATGTGTCATTATTAGTTGAGAGTAATCCTTAACATGAATTTTCTCTAGGCTAAGTAATATTTTGGTTAATGTTAATGATTTTGAATCTTTTATTTTTGTGTTATTATATGGGATTGCATGAAAGTCTATATAATAAATGGAATATTTAACATTTATGAATTTGATTTGAGTTCATATGTGGAAAATATTTTAGATTTCTTTAATTATTTTAACTAACTAAACATTTAATAAATAGATAAATAAATATAAAATGTTAATCTCCACATATAAAGTCACATTCATGCATGATAAGTATTTTATTGACTATAGAAATTTTAATTAATTTTTTTTTACAATTTTATCCACATATAAAGTCACATTCATGCATGATAAGTATTTCATTGACTATAGAAATTTTAATTAATTTTTTTTTACAATTTTATTGAATAACATCAAAATAAAACATCACACTCTTATCATACTCATAGCTTTTGTATATTTTATTTTCCAAGTTTCATAAAATAAAAAGATTAACAAATACATTCAAAGTGGCATGCCTCTCAATTTTTACTTTTTAATTGGGAAAAAACTCAATTTGACATTTGATATTTAAATTTTAGATACATTATTTAATTCTTGTTATGCTAAAATGATTTCAAACTAAAGAAAAACTTAATAAGAAAATTAACTCTTAACTTTTATAGTAATATATCATAAATATTATAAACTCAATTTGACATTTAAATTTTAGATACATTATTTAATTTTTGTTATGCTAAAATGATTTCAAATAAAAGAAAAAAACTTAATAAGAAAATAAATTCTTTTTTTTTTATAATAATATGATTATAAATATTATAACAAAATAGAGTTCATTATATTAAAAAATATATTGTTTAAGTAATTTAAAAAAAAATAGTTTTTCATAATTAATATATATTAAAAGTAATGGGAAAAACTATCATAATTTAGTGGTCAATTAGTAGTGGGAACAATCATTATTGACTGTTGACTTATCACCTTTATTCAAGGAAAACTACACCACTTGGAATAACCTTGCTGGTGATCGGAACTTTTACTCCTGCTCATATCCCTCTCCGCCTGGAACTTAAAAAGACAAATTCTTAACCAAACAGAAACAGTTTTAGATCATACTCCAGAACCAAAACTAAGTAGCTAAACTTCAATCTATTAAACTAAATTTTGAATTATGCTTTTAAAGTAAATATTAACACGGTCTAACAGAATATAATATATGAACGATTCTCGTTTTTTAAAGTAAATATTAACACTGTCCACTAACTTTATAATGCATGACCTCGTAGAATGCAAGATTCTTATTGTGATAGTAATCAAACCGACCATTTGTGGTTTGTCTTCCTGCAACAAATGGTACAAATTGCAAATCATTGCTTATTTATTGCATTACCCTCACAGGAGCGACACGAAATTGGAAAACAAAAAAAAAACCACAAAGGAGCAGTAAAAATCGAAAAACAGAGCGGGCAGGGATTAAGAAAAATCCAAAAACAAATAACTGGATTATACAGTGAACAACGTACAACGTGCTGTCGATGCGCTAGTTATTTCTCTATAGTGGGAAACGTGAGAAGCTCATATGTGTGCTGTGTCCTTGTATTCTGATTCCCTCCCGTCGGAGCAAACGACAGAACAAAGGCTGGTGCTACATACTGAAACAGGACGGACTTCTTACTAAATGTGTACATGGCGTCGGTGTTTTCTTTCGTCGGAGATACTGCGATCATGCGGGAGAGCACTGTAGTAGATGGTGCAGGGCAGCAGCGCGGAGTAGAGTAAGGACAAGGAAGGCGCGGTGGACTAGGGTTTTAAGCAGCTCGTGAGTGGTATCGCAATATAACGGACGTTTTGTCGGTCGCAGAGTCAAAGTGATGGGACAATGAGGATCTGGTGATCTGTGTGGATGGAAAAGGGACCGGTCCTGTACTCTGCCTTTTCTTCGGAGATTCCCCGCAGTTCGCCCGTGACTCCAAAGAAAAGCTGAGAATTCAACAGTTAAGGATGAGAGTAGTTTAAACGTTGCAGTTTTTTTTGGTGACTTTTTTCGAAATCATGTGAGGAATGGTTGGATCTGTAGTTTTGTCTAAGTTTGTATAATCCAATGCCTCAGGGGTATTTCAGCCCTCTAAATCCATTTATACATTCAAAAATGCAGTTTAAACAACAGAAAATAACTATTTTGTCCAAATTTACATTGTGGAATTCCCACCAAAAAACTCATATGGATGTTGCAGCCAAATCTTTCATCTGATTACACTCAGTTCGTTTCTGTGATAATCTACATTGATGATCGAAGAAGTACATGTGGAGCAACTTTATACTTGGGTGAGTGTTTGGTATCTTGGCTAAGAAAGAAACAATATTCATTATCATTGTCTACAACCGAAGCAAAGTATATAGCAGTAACAACATGTTGTACAGAGTTCCTATGGATGAAACAAACATATACATATATACATGTTGAGTATGATGAGCCCATTCCGATATTTTTTTATAACACAAGTTCCATTAGTATCTCAAATAATCGAGTGATGCACTCCAAGATGAACCACATTCCAATCAAGTTTCATTTCCTAAGGGAACAAATTGCAGAGAATAAAATTAGAATTAAGTATGTTGGTACCAAAGAACAGATTGCAGATATCTTTACAGAACCGCTTCTAAGGGAATCTTTTGAGTATGTTTGCCAAAAACTAGGAGTAGTTTCTTCCCCACAATGACTTTTGAATGCTTTACTTATATGTCATATATTTTCACGAGGAAGCCCCATGAAGAGAATAGAAGAAAGTTCAGATAGGATGAGCATCCCCGAAGGGAATTTACCTTTACGATTGGTGTCAAATGGGGAGAGATTAATCATATGCATGGAGAGACATCACAAAGGCATGATTACAGGGGGAGTGATGGTTACAGGGGTAGCATGAGTGTTATGACTTCAATATTGCATCAAAGTGTTGCTATCATGCCAAAGGGGGATAATTTTTGTTAATTAGGTTGGTTGTCATTGATGTCAACCCTTGAAGCAAGTCCAGTAGAGAATTATGGTAACCCTAGTAGTGTGGTTAAGGAACCCAATTGTGGTTAAGGAATAATGTAATGAAGATCAATGAATGTGTAGGTGAGACTATTCTAGATGGATAGTACATGTGTTGTTTCTGGTGATATGTGGTACGCCATGTAGTTCCTCAAGGTTGAGGAGATATGGCCTAGTGAAGTTTGAGAACCCTAATGAGTTATCTAGAAGCCCCTAGAAGGTCAAAGAATTTAAATTATTCTAGAATATCCTAGAATAAGTTTACAAGTCAAAGTGGTTGTAACAATGAGTTAATCATGAGTTAAGTTGTTGCAATAAGAAAATAATTAAAAACAAATTAGTTGAAACTAGAAGTGGTGAGTTTACTATTTTTTGATAAAGTGGTTTCAAGTGGGTAATGTAGATGAAAGTGGGTTATACCTAAAAGAAGGAAGTTGGGTAAAACAATTAGAAGGTACCTATAAACGAAGCTACTTGGAGAGTATAAATAAGAGAGAAAAATGGTCTCTTATTAGCACCTAATTTGAGCACATTGAATAGATTCTCTTTTGTGAAAAATTTTAGGCAGGTATCATTGATAAATCTATAGCAGTGAGTTTGAAGCAACAATGAGTGAAGTTTCAGGAGTCAAACGGTTGAGACTGTGTGTACTAAACTAGGGTTTTACTGAAGACATCCATAGGTTGCAGTACTAGAAGGGTGCTGACATTCGTGGGCCACAGTGGAACAAATCGCAGATACCCACAAGTTTACTAAGGACATAGAGTTGATATATTTCCAAGGGTAAAGAAAAGGAAGATCAAATCTATCATCAGGGGAAAGTTGCAGAGATGAGAAGTGGCTATAGGAAGATATATTTGTGAAGGTTCAACAAAGCTATATATAGTAACAAAAGGCATGTTATATGCTTGTCTTAAGTATGTCTTTGGTGAATGCTTGGGGTATGACCATGGGAGATTTAATTTTTCCCTTGACGGACTATTGGTTGTATGGTATATTTTGTATCAAACATATCTATAGGGATACATTGCTACTGTATTGGTTTCTTGTTGTTGGGATATTTCATTGAGCATCTTGTTAAGACATATCCTATGCTATTTGGAGTATGGTTGAGGATTTATGGATGAGACATAGTGTTATTAGTATAGGTTGGGTTTTCATAACAATGAGGGTTTGTTGTATGGTTAATGTAAGGGTCTTATATCACATGAGTTTAGTGATACATATGTATGAACCTAGTACATGGTTGTGTTATATCTACTTAGATATTGGATGAGTATAGTTTCTATCAGATCAACCAGTTTGTGAGAAGATACAAAGAGATCGGACAGTGACAAAGACTGAGATAGTAATACAGACAGGGTGACAAAGAGATTTTTTTTTTTACAATTAGAGTTATGTGCTAGTCCGCGAGTTGCAACAATTAGAGGCATGAACATCCAGGATTTTTAGTAGGGAAAGGAGCATATACATGTGTGTTGTAGTATAGACAGATCAAGGATTTGCAGGAAAGTTTTGAAGAATATTGGTACCGTTTGGGACTGGATTTCAGTGACAGTGATAACTTGTCTACATTTGGAAATTATACTTTCGGGTGGTTTGGATAGGGCAAGGATAGGTGGTTGTAGCCACCTTCCGATTTTAGCCAGAGAATAAAGGGGGTTGTAGCCTCCTAGTTGGAGCCATATAACTGGGGAGTTGAAGCTTCCCTCAGGTTGTAGCCTAAAAATATAGGGGCTTGGAGCCTCCTTGCAATTGCAACTGGAGAAAAAAGGAATTTGGTGCTTCCAATGAATGTACTTCGTAAAGACATATAAGAAAAAACATTCCATGGTTTTCTGCCGCATTGGGTTCCCACGTAAAAATAATGGTGTATTGTGTATGTGTATTATTTATCATTGTTCATGGTTTATTTATTCTGTACTTGTTGAATGATATAGGTAAATTGATCATAAAGTTAAAAACACTTATATACTGAGGTTAAAAAGGATTAAATCTCTATTGTTGATTCACCCCCCTCTCAGTAATCTAACATAGGATAACTAAGTGGTTATTGTTACTATAGGAATATGATATAACCATCTTGAATAAACCAGGAAAAGATAATGTAGTGGTTGATTTCCTTTCAAGACTTATATCTAATGAGAATGAGCCACCTGTAGAATATTATTTTCCTGATGAGCACCTATTGTCATTTTCTACTAACTCTCCTTGGTTTGCAGATATCACTAATTAGTTGGTTGCAGGTAGACTCCCACACCATTTATCTCCAAAAGAGTGTTAAAATATCATCAAACAAAGTTGGATATTCTCATGGATCAATGATTTCCTCTTCCACACAATATTGGATCTTATTATCATAAGATGCATACAATAATATGAGATCCATGAGATCTTAAAATCCTACCATTATATTCCATGTGGAGGCCACTTTGCAGACAAGAGGACTAGGTACAAGCTACTTCACCAAGGGTACTATTGGTCCATTATCTTCAAAGATGCGAAGGAATATGTAAAAATGTGTGATAGCTTCCAGTGCATGGGAATACTAGTGTAATTAGATGAGATATCGTTACAACCACAGTTGGTATTAGAACCCTTTGATAAATGGTCCCTAGACTTTGTAGGGATGATCAATCCTTCTTCCCACCGTAACTCCTACATCATAGTATGCACATATTGTGTCACGGAATGGATCAAATCTAAGGAAATCTCTATCATAGTAGAAAAAGTAGTAGTAGGATTTATTCATGAAGAAATATTCACTATATTTGGGATACCTCGGGAAATAGTTACTGATGGATGAAATCAATTCACTTAAAGAATCATTATAGACTTGATGAATAAATACAATATGAAACATAGGGTCACTACACCATATCACCTGTAGGCCAATGGACAAGTATAAGGGACAAACAAAATCCTTGAGGCCATCATCACCAAGAATTCCAAACTACACCTCAAGGACTCGACTGATAAACTACCCAAAGCTCTATGGGCCTACCAGATGACATGGAGGACTACTACTGACTGTACTCCATATGAAATTGTGTATGTAAAGATATTACTATTGTGGATTGAAGCAAAGATCTAGACACTTAGAACAATTGTACAACTTGGAATGGACTTAAATGAAGCTCAGAAGAAGAAACTCCTCCAGATCAATGAACTAGAGGAACTTCATCAAGATGCCCTACACCACGCAATAATAATACAACATCAAAGAGATCGATTGCATGACAAGTTCATTAAGAATAAAAAATTCAAAGTCAGAGACTGGGCCTTATTATTTGACTCCAAATTCAAGGATTTTAGAGGGAAGTTCCTCACTTGATGGCTCGGGCCTTATGAGATTGATACTTTATATGAAAATGGATCCATAAAAATTCACACCATTGATGACAAGATAACTCTTCTAAAGGAAAATGAACACAAGATTTGATTATATCATAAACCTCTATCCAAGGAAACCTTTCGGAACATGATCATGAGTGGGTGGCTCGAGAAAAAATTGGAGATTATAAACATGGGGGGAACCCCTGCTAAGTGATTCACTCTTGTTTAAAGAGAGAGAGAGAGAGAGAGAGAGAGAGAGAGAGAGAGAGAGAGAGAAGGGAACTTCACGGTTTCATGATGGTCATGTCAATATCTTTCTGATCAATTTTTTAATAAACTTGTTTTTCTAATAATGTTTCTTTTCAAGATATGTAGGGGAGAATAATGTTTCTTCAACTATTATTGTTGCAACTCCTATTATTGCAACTCTTATTGTTACAACTCATATTATTGCAACTCTTATTGCTGCAACTCCTATTGTTGCAACTTTTGTTCTTGAAAATCTTATTGTTGCAACTCCTATTGCTACAACTCTAGCCTAATGCGAACCCTATTGTTTCAATTCCGACTTGTTGCAACTCCTTATTCTCCCACTCCCATTGTTTCTACTCCCACCGCTCCAACTTTTTCTACTACAACTCCTTTTTCCACAACTGTACATATCACCACCACAACCCCACTTCTAAGATATCAAAATTTGATTTGGACAAGGATGAATTCCGCTAAGATCCCATATCAAGCCACAGTATTGTCCCACACGTTTCTACCATTCTTCACTTTGCTGCAACTCCAGGATGTTGCTCCAACTCTACACTTTGTTGCAAATCTAGGATGTCGATGTGACTCTACCCACTGTTGCGACTGTCAATACTATCATGAAAAATCACCGAAGGTATGTGCAATGATGACAAGACACAATAATCTTGGAGGTTATGTCTCTTGAATTATGTAATGAATAAGAAATGAATTGGCATAATTGTGAGCTAAACACATCAATAAAATTTCATCACACATCAATAATCACCCAAAATGTAACATGATTACCCCGTCCCACCGCCATTCTCGTTCATTCTTCAAACTCACTGCCATATGAAACATTCATATAGAGTTTCATCCACAATCGTTTGAGTTTTGAGTAGGAAAATGGGAGGCTCACTGAATGGCATAGATCCCATGGAAACCCTTTTGCTGGAGGCATACAAAAATATTGGGGAAATTTTCCAGCATGTAGGGTGGCTAGAATACCTAAACATGATTTGTGGTTATGATAATAATGTGGCACTGGAATTATCCATGAACTTTAGGGAAATCAAGATAGAGGTACTTGGGGTAGTCATGCATGTAACATAGGACATAATCACAGATGTGACCAAGCTACCTTAGATGGGAACAAGGTTTGATAGGACTTCATTTCCAATCCCATGTCAATATGTTTCCATTGTCATGCAATGATACCTTTCCTGTGAGGGTCACTATGGGTCCATCTACCTACAACACATTTGGTTACTAGATCACCTATGACATTGTAGGATGGTCAATTTATCATTTTCCCTTTGAAGAACAACAAAACATAGCCAAGAAGGAACAAAAGGTTGTCTGTTCTTGAGAATACCTCTCACACCACGATATAATCAAACTCTTAGTTGAATGAGAATTAAAAAGGTAGGGTATCACATGGAATGAGGAATAAAGAGCACCATTTGACATTGTAATGTCACCTAGAAGAGAAAAAACCACAATAAATTATCCACAAGACAACGATGTTGCAACTTCAAAAGATGAGGGCACTTCAACTCTTGAAGTTAAAGTCACTGCAACTCTATAAGTCGTGGATTCTACAACTCTATATGTTGTAACCGTTTCATCTCTAGAGGCTTAAAATGTTGCAACTCTTTGAATTGTAACCACTTATAAAGAAACCCTCGAGGTTTCTGCCAAAATTCCTCTAAAATATGAAGGAGGCCATGATAGTGACATAGAGGCCACAGGAAGCAAACCTATGAGCAAAACAATTTTAGGAACAAGAAAAAGTGTAGCATACCTGATGACCAGAAAGAAGAAAAGGGAAAGAAGCAATGTTTCCACCTGAAAAAGAAAAAACCCTTCTATTGCACAAGAACCAGTAGGGACACAACATGTCGAATAAATAATCAAAGCACAACACCTGATGGGTAATGAAAAAGAATCATCCAAGCCTGGAAAAAATGAAGAACTAGGGGCATAGAAAATCATTGGTACAAAAGAAATAACAAGGAAAACATATGGGAAGGCCTTGTTGTGATTTTGGAGGCTTACAATGATGATGAGGAAGTCGCAAATCCAAAATCTAGCCACCCCATTTATTCCCCATAGCCATCTAAAAGAACAAAATAAAAACAAGTAATTCACCCCTCTCTCATACTTTTGTATTCATCACTTGTAAGGAAGCATTGGTTTCTTGAAAATAAAAACAGGAGGCTTCAAACCTCTCTTAAATTGTTGGGGGATAATCTTAGGAAAATAAATAAGGTTAGGAAATAATGCCCTATCCAAACAATAGAACCCACTGCTACTAAACCAATAGAGGTGCATATCCCTACCACACTAGAAATGGAAATCGACCCTATTAACTTAGAAGCTAGCCAACCTACTACAACAGTAGAGGGAAATATCTCTGCTCAACTAATAGAATACACTCACCCTACTATTCTATAGGTTATTCATCCCGGTGCACAATCAGAGGAAATCCTCATTGATGAACTAGTAGAAGCCAACCACCCCACCAAGCCAATAGAGGATACCCACCCCACTACCACATAATCCAATTTACCTATTGTTACACAAGAACCAATGGAGACCCATTTCCCTCCTATTACACAAGAACTAGTAGAGGCCAATTTACCTATTGTTACATAAGAAACAACAGAGGCCCATTGCCCTGTTGTCACACAAGAACCAACACAAGGAAATTTCCCTTTTGACACACAAGAACTAGCAGAGGCTATTTAGTTTGTTTATACACCAAGACTAGCAGAGGAAGCACGAGATAGAGAAACAATTCAAGAACAAGAAAAGGTCCTTGCTGCTACAAAAGAACCATCAAGGGAAAATTTAGGTGAAGTAGTGATTGCAATTTTGGAAGGTTATCTACCACTCCCAAGGTAAGGCACACAAATGATGATATTAGCCACCTCCGTGGGAACCTCTCCTCTGAGACTCATAGTTAATTTTTGGTTTCATGAGGACATGCAATGATTTCGGCTAGGGGGAGATGATAGGTGCTTAAATTGACACATTTTTAGCACCCATCCAATACTTTTTGCACACCATTTTCCCATTTTCATTTCCATATCTATACACTTTCCATCCAAAACAACATATTTTTGGTTAAGGTATAATAACTTACCCAACATGCCATTTTCAATACTTATTTGTTTCCATTTTTCAGGAGATTATTACTTTTTATTCTAACCATGTTTTATAGGAACAAGTTGCACATGCACCTTCCCAACATGAGATCTACAATTCTTGTTTAAATGAATCTACTAGAACTCTCTTCATTGTTGCAAATCCTAGTGTTGCAACTCTGGTCGTTGTTGCAATTACTATTGCTGCAACTCCTAATGTTGCAACTCACAGTGTGGTGACTCGTGATGTTGCAACTCCCACTCAAGACCGTTTCTACAAATCTGTAATATCTCAGTGGTCAATCATGAAAATTTCACCATGGAACAACCAATTATCCAACATCATCTTGGGAATTCGAAAAGGGAAATTGGGGTTCCAAAATGGAATGCACAACTCAACTACCACTTTCCATGGTTGATTTAGGTAGCACACAACTGAATTTTTCCTTCCTTTTGAAATTCTAATGTAAGAAGACGAGACAACCTGATTCATGTGGTTTTCCATTGATCTTCGTAGCTCATTTAGGTAGAAGTCATTTTGTATAAATACACCCTCTCTTGTTGAGCCAAGGGACGAAGTAAAATGAACAGACATTATGTAAGACAAAATTGTAATGAAGCTACATCTTTATTTTTAATAAAATCTGTGTTTCATTCCTATTCAATTGATGGTGTGTTAAGCATTTATCATCTCTTTCATTCTTAGACTAGTACCTCATCTAAGGAGGTAGGCCCCCCTCCTTAGCTCGGTATTGTTTGTATCTTCTAATTTGTAGAAGTAATCTTAGTTTCATTTCTTTCTTTTAAATTTGTTTCCAACAATTCCTTCATTAACAACATATTGTAACTACAATATTTTCCATTACTATAGCTTTGGATTGTTGTGACTCAGAACTCATATTGTAGAGTTGTGTTTCCTTATTCATGTGTTAATAGTTATAGTAGTTTTTCCATAATTTCATTTATTTCCAAAATATTCTCTCTAAACTTCTAACCGATTGTTGTAGCTTAGCGTTGGTGTTGCATGGTATCACTTTTTTATTGATCATTGCATAGATGTATTCTATTTTCCTTATTTCCATTTATTTCCAGTAATTCCTATATTAAACTTCTAACTAATTTTTGTAGCTTAAAATTGGCATTGTAGGGTATCATTTTCCAATTGATGAGTATGTAGATGTAGTGTCTTTCCTTCATTTCCATTTATTTCCAACAATTCCTCTTTAAAACATCATGCTTCAACTCTAACATTTCCTCAATGATATAATTATGTTGCATCCATCCTATGTTAATGTTGTAAATATTTTTCTTTTGTTTTGTTAGTGTATACATGTAGCATATTTTATTCACTGCCATTTATTTCCATCAATTCCTATTTAAACTTTGTTCTTTTTGTGATTTTGGTTGTTGCAACTCATATTGTTGTAACTCGTGTTGTTATGACCCATGTTTTTGTAACTCTAGTTATTTCAATTCCTATTGCTACAACTCTGGCTGTTGCAACTCTCGTCATTGCAACTCTGAAATTAGTTTTCCATATTGACATTTGCGTGGTTTGCAAATTTAGATATTTTATCTCATTTTGTTACAAAAATAATGTGGTTTGATCCTTGCAACTTAATGTTTCTTTTATTTTGGTGCACAAACTGTAATACATTTGTCACATTAATTAGGTTAATCTTAATACTTGAACAAGTTACCTCTACTTTCTCGCAAGTGTGATTTACTTTCCCACAAGTGTGATTTACTTTTACACAAGCATAATTTACTTTCTTGCAAGTGTGATTTATTTTTCTTCAAGTGTGATTTACTTTCCTGCAAGTGTGATTTATTTTTCTGCAAGTGCAATTTACTTTCCTGCAAGTGTGATTTATTTTTCTGCAAGTGCAATTTACTTTCCTGCAAGTGTGATTATTTTTCCTCGCAAGAGAGATTTACTTTTCTGCAATGTGTCATTTACTTTCCTACAACTGTGTGGATTTGATACAGCTTAATTCAATGACTTGTTAAATCATCATGAAACCTTTCCTTTTGAAAATCATTTGAAAGTAATACAACTCATTGGAAATCAAAACACTATACTTGATTATACCATGCACGAAAGTTCATAAGTTCAATTACGACCTCAGATTGATAATTAAATGTAAAACTCTTCAATTGCTTACTAAATTAATTAGGAAGTGATTAGAAGTTTGTAAACATGTTAGGGACCTAACCTTCCTAACCGCTCATGTATATATAATAATATGTTTTCTATGTAATAAAGGATGACATTAGTAAAAGGACTATATAATAATGTGAACAAGTCTAATGTAAGACGATTTAATAGAAGCTTTTGCTTCTAGAAAGATCTTCCTCTAGAATTTTCCTTAGAAGATAGAATTAGTATAAATATAATTAGGTGTGGGAAAGTTTTTTCCTGAGAATTATTGTAATAGAGATCTACTCTGCTAAAGGCTTCTCCCTCAAATAGGAAAGTGAACTTGGATTTCTATCAATAAAGGTATAATTTTTGGTGTTCTATTCTCTATATTTTGTTGTTCCACTAAAATTCGTTGCAATATTTGTGTTTCTACTTATTATAATACATACAATACCTTACATTTTGACTGATGTTTCTTCTCCTCATATATTAAATTTGTTCTGTTATATTAAGTATGAAAAGGTCATCATCTTAACTGGAAGTGGTAGAACCTATACTTTCATTCATCATCATGTTTCGCAAGAAGCACATTTCTATATCTAGGATGTTAACAACTTTCAAATTAAGATTGCTAATGCAAATCTATGAGATCTACTAGATGGTGTGAATATGTGAAACTTCAAAAGTGATAATTCACTAAAATCTCACATGTTTTCTATCAAAATGGGCGGTTGTGGTATTTTTCTAGGTGATTAATGGATAAGAAAATTAGTCCCCATAACCATGGATTTCCAAGGATTACACATGATTTTTAAGAAGGATGACCATTAGTACATTCTCAACGGTCTTAAAGAAGGGTCTCTAGAAATAATTAAATCAAATTGTATGGAAAATATTTTGAAAAAGGACCATTCTAGCATTATTTCACACTTCCATGCTATTCAATTCTTTGAGGATATTTCTCATCTAGTTCATCCTCATTTGCAGTTAGTATAAGACAAATATCATCAAGTATATGAACATAAACAAGGTGTTGTGGCATAAACAACAACCCACTAAATACCTTCAGTTTTAGTGGGTACCAACCTACCAATGTTTTTGCAAGGTACCAATCACTATTACTCGACTAGCTATTTATTCATAAGATTAATATCTATGCATAATTTTTGAAGTTAGTATGAGGAAAAATACACTAAACATCTATGGCACATTTATTATTCATCCTATGGTTTCCCTCAGCATAAGGATATTAAAATCATTTATTGGAAACCCTTCAATAATAATGTGCCCAAAAGATTCAACCCATATGACCCTTCTCAAACATCGTTGGTCCTTTGTTCCTAAAGTTTTATAGTTTCACCTTCATATACAACCCTTCCAATGAAAATTCTCATTCAATTTCATCGTCGGGAGAATAAAATGGGGATGCATGCATAGAAAACATCCTTCTTGGGTCAATGACGATAAATCCACCTCCAAAAGTTATGTTTCTTCCACTTGTACCCTGCTTCCCATGATATGCATACTTTATGTATACCTCCAACTAGTGTATGTCTTGATGATTCAGACGTCCCATCATGATCGTAAAATATAGTAGTTATTGCATCCACCCACGATCCCTTTCAAAGAATCTTCAGGAAATGATATCTTATCTATAACCAATCATCTTTCGATGTATACATGTTAGGAAGAATTGGGCCCTTAAACATTTTCTAGAGTTAACCGCTACGCAATGTATAAAATAGATCCCATGCAACCATATGTTATAATGTAATAAAACCTATTATGGTTATACATGATATATGTAACGTGGAGTTTCTTCATTGGTTCACCTTTTCAATAAGAATATTTTCATTGTCGAGAGAATCCATGAGAATACCCTTGAATTATTCATAAACTCTTCTCATGAAGATACTACCCAAGACATCTTCGTCAAGAATAAATCTCATAAACCATGACCCATCTTAGACATCTCCCGACAACGACACCTTATAAGATTAACCCCCACTTAAACATAATGTAAGACCCATTTAATGAGGAAAGAAACGTATAATACCTCGGTACATTTTGGCATACCTTTCAATGATGAACGATTATTATAATAAGTGATCATTGTCAGAAGATTGTATTAAGTTTAAGAGTTTCGAAATATTGTACTTATCGTTCTTCGATGATACTCCAATAGTAACAAATGTAGAACTGTATTCGATAAAATTAATGGTGAATGGTATGAATCTGACCAAGTTGGAGTTGCAATGTGTTTAATATTAATTACACGTGGTTTGAGGAAAATTATAAAAATATAATAACTGTGTTAATTGATACATGGATTCACAAGTAAAACCTATGAAAGTGTAATTGTTGCTACTATAAAATCCTGGTAAATTTCACTGTGTGTTGAAGATCTCGAGTTGACAGGTATGTATCTTGTAAGTTTTGAATTTATTGTTATCTATAGAAAATTTAAAGGAAAATTAATTGTTTCCTCTGTGTAGAAATGTATGCAGGTGACATGATGTCCAGAGTAATGACCAAAAAGGAAAAAAACCAGGTAGTTTCCAGAGCCATTGTTGTTTTAGGTCCAAACTATTTTAATATTACAGACACAATTAGCTATGACATAAGGGAGCATTATATGAGATACCATGGGATATATAACATGTTACAGAATGAAGAGTACCCTTTCAACGATGAGGACATTGACGAATACAAGAATATCATAAAAGTGACATTCACACTGTAGTTGCTTACCCAACACTTTTTCCTTATAATGATGTTGCAAGATGGTGTTTCACCTACCTGCAAAAGGAGATGACCATGATAGTTAACACATTCGATGTTTCGATCACATATCTCAAGGTGGAAGACTTTAGAATTAGGTACAAGACCCCAAAGCCTACTATATCCCTAGATTAATCATTTATGGATAAATTCATAGTCGAGCTCAAGGAATTAGAGACTTTGATAGAGCATTGGTTTGTAGATGAAAAATGGCCAGTAAACAAGGAGAAATGTATAAACCCACACATTACGTTAAGGATCCATACATAATCATAAATGGGATGATCTGCAGGCTCTATGGCGAGGAAAGTAATACTCATTTCAAGATGGATTGGTTTCTGATGGTTTACACAGTAGTAAAGAATGGAGAATATTTTAATTGGGCCAACATTTTTTCCTTCAACATAAAAAATTAAGATCGGGAATCCGAAGGTATGAAAAACCTTGGCTTCTACATGAAAACATATTTGATTGATGTAATTTGAGTTGAACATAAATTTTGTTCCTTAATTTGGGCTTGGAATTCAATCCAACTGCCAATTCATATCTATTGTTCACAATTGTGGCAAGGTGAAATGTACAGAACACTTGTACGACATTTGTGATTAATTACTGGATCCTTTATGTAAAGTTATTTTTAGTTTTTAATCGCATAGAATATCTTCAAGAGCCATCAAATACTTACAAGAAATAAGATATTAGTATATGAAGAAGTAAGACACCTACATCATAATATATGCAGCCACAGGGCCACCACATATTCTGCCCAAATATGTGTTTGATAAACTATTAGCTAGAGAAATAGCCTATAAAACAGTGGATAAAGGAGTCATTTCCAACTTGCCAGAGAATAAAAAAAGGTATTGGCCAATATTTCCACTCCACATAAGTAAGTATTCCCTAGCAAATAAGCCACATGATGACAAATAAGAAGAGTATATAAAAGAGCTATTTTTGTGTACTAGAAGAAAGAAAAGGCACGATCCCCAAAATATAATATATGAGCATATAAGGGTTGTGAAGTTAGCACAACAAGTCGTTCATCAAGTTAATTTTGTAGAGGATCTCTTCCGAGGAGCCATTTATTTTGAGGAATTTCTAGAAAGGATACAAATTAAATGGCCAAAGAGAAAGTGTAGAAATAAGAAGATGAAGACAAGGTTTAGGTACAAGAACAATTTAAGATACTATTTTAGTAGGATAAGGAGGAATAGGAAGCCAAAGAAAGGGACAAGAGGAAAAAATATGCAGAGAGGTCAAGAAAATTTGATGAAGCTGAAGGGAAGTATCAATAGAGGAAAAAGGCAGAAGATGAAAGGAAACATGATGAACCGAACAAAGCCAAAGGCAGAGGCCAAGTTTCAGAGAAAAATAATGGAAAAAAGGAAAACAACATAGAAACAAAGGCCAAATCTTAAGAAGATAAATAACTTGAGATAAAGAGGAAGGAAGATGAAGAACAAGCCCCATTGGATAGTCAAGAGGAAGAATGTTATAGTCCAAAAATGCCTTACCTATGCATACAAGAAATTGACCTTTCCACTTACATAATTTTCCAAAATACTGCTAAGGCTGCTTCTTAAAACACCATTTTTTGGAATATATACAGGCCCTGCTGAATTGATAGACCGCATACACATGCAAGATGCATACTAGTTATCCTGCATACATACACGTGCTGCATACTAGTTAGCCCACGTTTACCTCCAAAAATTGCAAGGAATTCAATGGAGTTTACGGGATATCGAGGGTTTCCCAACCATTTTACCCATTGTAGCTCGTCCCCAAACTAAATAACCATATTTTTTTCATATAAAAAGAGGTCTTGGGGTCTCATTTACAACAAAAAGAAAGAGAACAAGTAGACCCTGCCAAAATCCCTTCCCCTTCTTAGCCCAAGTTTTACATCCCTTTCTGAGTTTTGGCGTCGGCCTTCCCCTCCAACCCTTTCTCCTTATACAAACCTTTCCCTTTTACCAAGAGATAAGTTGGTTGTTAGAAGCTAGTGTGGGAATTATGCACTTGGAGCCACGATAGAGGATCCTGAACCTAGTTCATGGAGCGATTGTCGACAAAGGTTGTAATCATTTTTGTCTTGAAACTTAATAAAAGAGTTTGTTCTTGTCCCAAAATCTTATATTTCTATTA
Organism: Picea engelmannii; assembly: GCA_009831015.1. Lineage (NCBI taxonomy): Eukaryota > Viridiplantae > Streptophyta > Pinopsida > Pinales > Pinaceae > Picea > Picea engelmannii. The sequence continues at coordinate 331,153 of ML788770.1, read as the reverse complement.
TTTTATTGATTTAAGCATTTATGCATATATCTAAACATGGAAAGTGATGGGTAGATATTGTATGTGTTATAGCATTTTTTCCTAATCTTTTGTGGGTTAGCTTTGGGAGGAGACCCGCAATCTAGGAAGTTGCAAAGGCGAAAGAGGTCTATACCGGTCGTAAGGACCAAACGTGAATCCATTGACCTTCTTTCCTATCTCTTGTTATTCATTTTAGATAGATTTGGGATAATTCAAGGGTAGAACATTATTTTCATGGAATTCAATGTTCTACATGTACCTAGACCCAATATAGGGGGATTTTCTTGGCTAGCAGAATTGGAGACTCCATTGGGGAGTGTCTCTAGGGTATTAGTGGGAGATCTTTGTTAGATTTTATTTTTCAGTTTCTTTCTGAGTTTTCTGAGTGTTATGAGTCAGGTTGGGTCTCTGGTAACCTTCTAGGTGCCTATCAGCTTCCCTTGCCCAAGTTGTCTGTCCAATTTTTTTTTTTTGAAAATTTACAGAGGTGTACGTTCCCTGTTCTCTATACAACACACATACATACACGTTCTATATTATATAAATCCCACGTACATATGTAGGCTGGCCATGCACAACACGTGTCTCTATTTTTTTGGAGAATGTTTCAAAATATTTTCCTTTTTCCTACAAGAAACTTGTGGTTTCGAGGTCTTTGTGAGTTCTAGAAGATTTTATTGTTTGGGGTTTAGATAGTTTGTAGGCGCATATTGTTTATGAAATAAACAAATAAATCCTCTTGTCTCTCTGTGTTTCCTATATTTTTGGGCTTATTTTTAGCCATGAATCGTGCATTCTGCATTTTCTGTTAGCATCTTTTGTTAGTTCTACTCTGATTGAAAGAAAGAAAGAAAGAAAAAAACCTAGTTTTTTTTGTCTCTTTCTTTCCATGCATTTACCATAGGGTTGCGTTTTCTTCTCATCTTGAAAGCATTTCAAAAGAAAAATAATAAATAAAAGCCTTTCATTTTCTCTTTTGTTTCACTCGAAAGTGGCATTGTGCATTTTGCATGGAAAGGAGAAAATATTGCATCTTTATGTTTGAAGGATTAGTGTAAATTTTTATTTTCCAGTGTTCTTATTAGTATTTTTTTCACAACAGTATCAAACAAACTCAGTTTCACTTACGTTCCTTGAGTAAGAAAATCCCCGAAAACGAACGTACTAATCTAAAATATATTAGTAACACTTTTTCTAGGGTTCACGAATAGCTTAGGCTAGGGGCTTGGATTAGGTGTGGAGAGGTAAACTATCCAAGGCCAACCAAAACTTAACTTAGGTTTCTATGCTAGGGTGTGAAAAATCCTCTTTGTAATTACTCAATCTAGGAAACTCCTCTCACAAAGGAGTCAAACATGAGGCCACATGGAGGAGGGTGATGAAGATATCCACTCCTGATCCTGACAAAGCATTTGGGAAATCATGTATTGGGGGTGAATCCTATAGAATTACTAACCTGACTTGTGTCAGACCTCTGAGACACTTAGATCCATCCAAGGTACTCTAAGAGTGATTATGTCCCTGTTTAATTTCAAGCCTCAGGAGGATCTTTGGGCTTAGTTACCCTGTCCATACACTCGCTCGACTATCGATTGTCCCCTTTGGTTGTTGATTACAAGTCGATGGCCTAGTTTCCATAATATAGGTTAACACACAGGTGACTGTAAGGGGTGTATCATGGTACCTGAGGAAGAATCTGTACTCTCTAGGCATCACCTGAAGGGACCATCGGTTGGAGATATGGGTAACTTCTTCTCTTATCCAGTCGTTTTCATTTGTGAATGATTTGGATGATCAAGACTTCATCTCCCTGGGTCAGAAGTAGTCAAAAGGGTAGTTTTTTTTGTTTTTATATTTTTAGTCTTTTCTTATTAGTGGTGTGCTCTGTGCTCCCTAGTTTTCCATAGCGAGTTGGTCAGTCAGTGCTTTAAGTAATTGACCTAAGGTGGTAGACCACCCACTCCACCAGTCATGAGGATTTTTGGGTATTCCTCTTAGAAACATGGAGAAGCCTCCTTATAGGCATATATTTTTATAACACTGGTTCACCAGAGTGAGTGTGTGGGAATTTTATGGACTTGAACGATCCTGCAAGGGGAGAACCTATGAATAAGATCTTCATGGAAAAAATTACTGATGATACCAACCAAGGAACCCCTTTGCAAGGGGATTCTTTTGATTTTCCTTTATTTGGAAATATTGGTGTCCCTTTTATGGCCATGTTGTACATTCTTGGGTTGAATGTGGGACTACCAATTTGGTTGGGTACTATTCCAAATGTCCCTAATTCTCTTGACGCTTCTTAGTTAAGCACCTTATCTCATGGTACAAGAAGAGTGATGACTTCCCTTAAAATACTGTTCTACCCTTAAACTATCCCAAAGATATCTAAACTGAATGACAAGAGAGAGGAAATAAGTTAAATGGGTGCACCTTTGGTCCTTACAGCCAGTGTAGACCTCTTTCTCCTTTGCAACTTCCTAGATTGCGGATCTCCTCCCAAAGCTGACCTGCAAAATCTTAGGAAAACAATGATACAACACATACAATATCTACTCATCACTTTCAATGTTTACAATGTTTAGATATAGACATAAATACATAAATCAGTAAAAGCATACAAATATAATATTTTGGGACAAGGACAAACCTTTTTATTAAGTTTCAAGACAAAAATGATTACAACCTTTGTCGACAATCACTCCATGAGCTAGTTCCAGGCTCCTCTATCGTGGCTCCAAGTGCATCAATCCCACACTAGCTTCTCACAACCAACTTATCTCTTGGGAAAATGGAAAGGGAAGGTTGAGGAGAAAGTGATGGAGGGGAAGGTTGAGGAAAAACCTCAGAAAGGGATGGAAAACTTGGGCTAATAAGGGGAAGGAATTTTGGCAGAGTTTACTTTTTCTCTTGCTTGTTGTTGTAAATTAGAACCCAAGACCTCTTTTTGTATGAAAAAAATATGGTTATTCGGTTTGGGGATGGGCTACAATGGGTAAAGTTAGGAAACCCTCGATAGCCCCTAAACTACATTGAATTCCTTGCAATTTTATACTTTTTTCAATTTTTGGACGTAAACGCGGGCTAACTAGTATGCAACTTTTGTATGTATGCAGGCTAACTAGTATGAAAATCACGTGTGTACGCAGGCTATAAGTTGAGCATGGCTCATACATATTCCAAAAAATATTTTTTTAAGAAGCAACCTCAATAGTATTTTGACAAATTATGTAAGTGGAAAGGCGAATGTCTTGTATGCATAGATAAGGAATTTTTGGACTATAACAAAGAAAGAAAAAACGAAGAGAGAAAGAAGAAAATAAATGCAACCAAGTCATAGGAAAAGGATCCAAAACCATTCGACCAGGTTGTAGTGATAGATCCTATCGCAAGCATGGTCACAATCCTAGGTAATATTGCATTCACATCTTTAGGACTTGGAATAGAATGTGTTGTTGTAGTTATAGGTGATTACTATTACAACCACAATACCAATTCCATTGAGAGAAGAACAAAAAAGAGAAAAATAGAACGATCGGTCATAAGCCAAAAAGCTTCTGAAAGAAACATTATGTGGAAAGTAGGCCTAGATCATAAACATAATATGATACATGAAACATTAGATCTTAATGTTTTTACTGGTGCAAATGTGATGTCAGTATATGAAGAAGAAGACGCATTCGACATGTAAAAAGAAAGGGTATATGAGCTAGAGGCTTCCACGAATACCATCAGAAATAATGTGGCTAGTGAGTTCAGGAAAGAGGCCATGATAGCATAATGTTTTCATAACTAATTATTGCAGAGTCAATTGCAACTTCAAGAAAGAGAACTGAGTACATAATTTGAGAAGAAGGCTAGTTTGAGACAATGGCTACATAAAGAAGAAATAAAGAATCTCACATGCTCAATAAGTGATAAGGATCCAAAGGGAACAATTAGAGATAAGTACAGATAATGAGAAGTTTGAAGGCTAGATTCGGAAATTGCAACAAGATAACGATCTCCTAGAGAAGACTTTAGAAGAAATTAAGAAAGGAATTGTTGTCTTGGAGATAATTAAAGAAGAAGCGACTAGAGCCAATGAAGAAATCATGAGTATGTAGAAGAAATTATTTTGTTTATTACACAAAATTTAGAAGAATAGGTCGGATCACCTCAAGTTAGGTATGAAATGAAAAGTATGAGGGAAAAGTACCAGAAGGTACAGGGTGCATATGACAAGATTATAGAGTGGCAATATGTTAGTGATAACCCTTTTAACATCCTACTAGTCTATATAACCAAAAAGCAAATCAAAGATCATGTTCTCATCAAAACTGGGAAATATATCCTGAATAATATCATAACCACTTAGGAAACAATTGAAAAATCTTGCAAAATATTATGGAGAACATAAGATGACCTATTAAAAAAAATTAGGATGGAAACCTTGGAAGATTTAGAAAAACTAGGACTGACTCAGATGATAATAGAATATGTGGAGGCCATAATAAATCTCAGCATGAAGGCCATTGAAGCAATATAGGAGGTCGATAGTGAAGTACTAGAAAAAATAATAATAATGCCAAATCAATTTATCCTATCAACCAAACTCTTTATACGACATATAAAAGAATCCTTAAATACATAAGTGATAACTCCTATCTATGATGATGAGATAGACCTAGAAAATATGTAGCTGAGCAGAGTATAAACTATATTACAAGACTTCAAATTATAGAAAGACATCAAGGACAAAAAGGAACTACCAGAAAATACTTTATTTCGTAACATATTTTTTGCCTTTTAATTATTTTGTAATGATTATAAAGTCTCGATCAGGAATATAAAGTGAAATTTTGTAACTGTCATTTGACATGATAACAATTACTGAATATGAAAATCCTCTTCTCATATTATTTTAAAAAATATGCGTGTAATGAGTTAACAACTTTTTCCCTTTGTAATGACATATAGTACTATTACTTCCAGATTAATAAAGAGAAAGAGACAATCCCAAAATATTTGGTTGTGGTGAATGTATTCGAGAATTTTCTTAATGCATTTATCCTTTATTTGAGTATTGAAAGTCTTATTTTATGGATTATTTATACAATTTTCCTGTATGCTTGGGTTATCATAGTTTTCTCCATTGAATGAAGTTATAATGTTATTAAAAGAAAAGTACAAATATTTGTTAGTGTTTTTTATAACATTATTGCAATCACTTATCATTTGAATATATTAACTTTTTCTAATTCAAAATGTATTATCTTTAACTGTATTCAATCATATTTAGTTTTCTCCTGATCAGGATAGTATTAGTTTAGTCTAGGACTACATCTTAGAATATATGTAGGAATCATAGGTCAGTTTAGTTTTAGATTTTAATTTATTTGAGAACCTTCAATTCTCAGATTCATATTTAGATAGAAAAATTAGAGTGGAAACCAGACCCACATAATGGTTGGAAACACCATCCCAAATGAGAGTGAGTCTAATTGGGACTTTCCATCGGAAATTCTCTCTTATCTTATTGATATACCTTTTGGACCTGTCAACATAAATGACAATAAAATGAGGGCCATCAAACTGATTGGATGCAAACAAAATTATAAAATGTACTTGTTCTATTCCACTTATTAGCACAATTGATTCCATTGACTCCCATCAATTTCGTACTTAAAACACTTCACATCATTTTTCATGCTCTCTGAATACTCACTCAAGTTACCACTCAACATTATCCTATCCATTTAGAGCCCATATTTTATTCACTGAGCCCTTGCAGATATACCATCCCAAAACTTGATACGATAATCATAGAATCTCACGAATGCATAGTTACTAAGCATTATAGCAGATGGATTGACCAACCCAATTGACTATTCATTGCCCCATAGTCAAGTGAGTTCCACAAGGACAAACCCATTCTTTGGAAATCCTTTCACCTCCCAAGAAAACCAAACCGTCTAGACTCCTGAATATCATTTGTCCCAATATCTACAAGTCATTTTAGAATCCTCTGATTTCAAGCTAGATCATTTATTACTTCTTGGTGGTGGTATATCTCCCTCGCTACCTGAATCTCCACCTATGACACCAAGAAGTGAACCTGAAGAAAAATATGAGGGTGAAAAAGAAGCTGAGAGCGAATAGGAATAGGAAGAAGAGCTACGATTAGTTTTTTATAACCCTCGAACCATGGTTGGAAACAACCAAAACCCCTAGCCTTATCAACCCTAGTTATTTCCTAATGGAGTAGTAGTACCATGACAACTTCGTGAAATGCCTAAAAATCTCGAGAAATTCTTGCCCAATTTCGACGGAGACAAAAATTACTCTGTTGAAGACCATGTTAATAAATTCTTGCTAGTTATGTGACTCTAGAATATTCAACATGAAGATGTTTTCTGTATGTTATTCCCTCATACTTTTGAAAACAACACTTTAACATGGTTCTTTTCTTTGGATGAAGCTTCAATCACTTGTTGGAGGATTTTTTTATAACATTTTTTCTCGAAACGTTTGGGGAACACAAAAGCTCAACAACATTACTTCTTGACCTCTCAAGGATTAAAATGGAACCTAAATAAAGAATTAAATATTTTAATCAATGATTCCTCATACTAATGAAATGAATTCCAAAATCTTAAAACCTCATTGATTATGTTACAATTTAATTCTATAATTCATCCCTTCCCATGTCAATGACAATTTTTTTGAATAATGTTGAGAAAACTACCTTAGAAGAAACCATTAAATAATCCCTTAAAATTGAAAAGAAAATGTTGATTTTGAAAGGTGATCCTGGAGTTGAATCTTCTAAATATAAAACCAATCCTAAAACCAAATTATATGCAACTAAATCCTAATAAGAGAAGAAATCCATAGACTCTATGGATATGTAATGTCTTCATAGAATTGTTAAGAAGTTGTCCAATGAAATAATTGACCTTCGAAACAACCCAAGAGAAGGATATACTAATCCTAAGAAAATTTTCAAGTTTCAATCCAAGAGAGATAAGAGTACCCCTCCTACCAAAAAAAATAATTCCTTTGCTTTAGAAGGTATTAACATGGAATATATTTTCCAAGCTCTCCAGGCTTGGGAAAATGAAATAAAGTTGAACCTAAATCATAAGAAGTAGAGGAAACTAAACAAAAATGTGAATCCCAAGAGACTGATGAATCAAATTAACAACAAGTTAAGTCATTTTGGGACATCCCTTATGTACTAGGAGAAGAGGAATACATAGACGAAGTACACATTTCCCAAAATGTAGTGACCACTATAAGTGAAATAAAAACTACTTCTCATGATACCTCTGCTCCTTCTGATCCTCCTAAAACAACATCCCATATCCAGAAGACCACTGATAAAGATCCAAAATAGAGTGTTTCTTTTACTCCTGCATAAAAATTGGAATATGATTTCTTGTAATACTTGAAGAGAACTAAAGAGAACATTTCTTTGTTTGAACTTATGAATCTTACCTAGATCTAGGAAAATTTCATTAAAATTGTACAAGGTAATGTTTCCAAGAGTACCAGAGAAATCAACATGGGGACACAAAAAGGAGTAGGAAAAGTTGGGAAATCTAAGGATAATGCAACACCCAAAAGGAAATATGTTATAAATGCATCCTTAATTGGTCAGAGATCAAGATCTACTACTCCTCCCTTTTTAATCACTTTTGATATTTTTAAAAGAAATTTCCATAACTATATGGTGGATTTAGGTTCTTATTCCAATGAAATTTATCTTAAGCTATGTGAGAGACTCTAATCAAGGTGGATATCGGTGGCCACCCACCTTTTTCGACTAGGTCAAAACAATTTTCTGGCAATTTTGGCAATTTACTATTTTTAGCAGGTTTTAACTTTCGGGGCCATTTTGAGGGCCTAAATGAAGGTTTTTCAAAATCTAGGCTCTTAATGATAGTCGAAGGCATCATTGATACCCCAAAATGAATCTCCTTGACAATACCTTTCCAACAAGCTATCATACGCCTAAAACGAAGATCGTATGCAAAAGTTACGACCCCGGGAAGTTGATGTACTAACTTGCCCAAACGGGGCCCACATGACTTTTGGCACTTCATCTCCTAGGGTTAGGTTTTTGGATGTCTATGGTTTTTGGCATTCCTATTTATTGTAAAAAGGCTTTCAGAGCCTCATTGTAATCATCTTCTTGTGAATGTGAGTAGCCGTCACATCTCTTCTCAGAGATAAGCTGCCACCATTCTATCGAGTCTTTCACTCTATATTTTACAGTCTCTGTACATTTATTTCATTAATAGAAATCGTGTATTACTGTATATCTGTGTTTATGGTTTCATATCTGATATACTTCTATTATATTATTGAATATCTGCGATATCTCTATGCATTTCTTTATTATATCTCTGATCTCATTTCGTGCCGAAAATAATCCGGATCAGACTCAATGTCAAACTAGAATAATCCAATATCCAAATCATATAGTTGGATAGGAACAGATTTAAAGTAATTGGGGATTTGAAGAAGGTTTTGATTATAATTTCATCTAATCCTAATATACATCAAACTATTGACATCATAGTCGTGGATATACCCGATACTTATGGTATGCTTTTGAGTAGATATTGGTCTACAATTCTCAAGGGATATTTCTCAACTAATTGTTTACACCTATGGCTACCCTACAATGGAAGTCCAAATAAAATCAGAGTTGATAGAGAAAGATATATGAAACATGTCATGACAGACTTGAATGATCCCAATGAACCTATCATGTTCAATCATTCCATTCTAGAAAATTACTCTTATGATTCATTTTTTGGGAACCACACCATTGAGACTTCTCCTCATGCGAAATCAAGCACAGAATATGAAATCCTTCATTGCTCTCAGATTGTTGAGACCCACTATAACACAAAACATAAAACTAACAATGATTTTGTATAGTCTAACATAGTATTTATAGAAATATTAGAGGTTTTTTAGGACTTCACTAACCATACTAATTTAGAAAATAAAGAGAGTTATGAGTCCATACACAAACTGAAAAGAGATCCTAATATGTAGACTTTATTTTTCGATGGATCCAAGTCTTTTTAAGTTGCAAGTGTTGGTTGTATACTTAAGGAACATGATGGAAAGAAAACTTGTATATCTTGTAGACTTGAATTCCAATGAACAAATAATATTGTTGAGTATGAAGCCCTACTCCAAAGACTGAGGAAAGAAGTAGACTTGGGAGAAAATAAAATCAATGTATTTGGTGATTCTCATATTGTCATAAAGCAGGTAAGAAATACCATACACTGTCTCTCAAGGCATATTAAACATTACCAACAAGAGGTATGGGAATTGATTAAGTCTTTTGATGCATTTAATATCAATGTTGTTCCTCTCTCTTTGAATTATGATGTTGATTTTTTTTTAAATGTAGCATCTAGGATTATTCCATTAGAAGGATTATTTCCTGACATTTTTTCTATGGAATTATCATATGAACCTTCCATCCCTAATAATGTGACCAACTAGAAAGTCTTTGATGATGAACAATAGATTATAAACTTCCTACACCTTGGACGTAACTTCAAATATTACATAATTGATGAAGGTAAACATGATCAAGAGTTGAATGAATATGTTCCTAACTCAATAGACCAAATGCTAGATCAAAATAGGATCAAACCAATCAATAATATTCCCAAGGGTGTGGTAAGACTGGAGAATATCTATGAACTTCAAGACAATTTCAAGAAGGTGACAAACTACAATACCAATAGTTCATAGATGTAGTTTGAAGTGATAAAACTAGTAACAAGTGACATGCCCCAAAATATCAACCTGGGAGGAAATTGCTCCTTACCAGAAAGGTAGGCCTTTATTAAATTATTTAAAGAATACAAATATATGTTTTCTTGGAAGTATGATGACCTTAAGACATATGACACTAATATCATCCAACATATCATTCCTATGAATCCTAGAACAAATCATTTCCTCTAGAAGTTGAGAAAAATGCACCCCGACTTGGAGCCACATGTAAAGGCAGAGTTAAACAAACTTCT
>ML788770.1:255572-310293 GCA_009831015.1 Picea engelmannii | reverse complement strand
AGCTTAGCGTTGGTGTTGCATGGTATCACTTTTTTATTGATCATTGCATAGATGTATTCTATTTTCCTTATTTCCATTTATTTCCAGTAATTCCTATATTAAACTTCTAACTAATTTTTGTAGCTTAAAATTGGCATTGTAGGGTATCATTTTCCAATTGATGAGTATGTAGATGTAGTGTCTTTCCTTCATTTCCATTTATTTCCAACAATTCCTCTTTAAAACATCATGCTTCAACTCTAACATTTCCTCAATGATATAATTATGTTGCATCCATCCTATGTTAATGTTGTAAATATTTTTCTTTTGTTTTGTTAGTGTATACATGTAGCATATTTTATTCACTGCCATTTATTTCCATCAATTCCTATTTAAACTTTGTTCTTTTTGTGATTTTGGTTGTTGCAACTCATATTGTTGTAACTCGTGTTGTTATGACCCATGTTTTTGTAACTCTAGTTATTTCAATTCCTATTGCTACAACTCTGGCTGTTGCAACTCTCGTCATTGCAACTCTGAAATTAGTTTTCCATATTGACATTTGCGTGGTTTGCAAATTTAGATATTTTATCTCATTTTGTTACAAAAATAATGTGGTTTGATCCTTGCAACTTAATGTTTCTTTTATTTTGGTGCACAAACTGTAATACATTTGTCACATTAATTAGGTTAATCTTAATACTTGAACAAGTTACCTCTACTTTCTCGCAAGTGTGATTTACTTTCCCACAAGTGTGATTTACTTTTACACAAGCATAATTTACTTTCTTGCAAGTGTGATTTATTTTTCTTCAAGTGTGATTTACTTTCCTGCAAGTGTGATTTATTTTTCTGCAAGTGCAATTTACTTTCCTGCAAGTGTGATTTATTTTTCTGCAAGTGCAATTTACTTTCCTGCAAGTGTGATTATTTTTCCTCGCAAGAGAGATTTACTTTTCTGCAATGTGTCATTTACTTTCCTACAACTGTGTGGATTTGATACAGCTTAATTCAATGACTTGTTAAATCATCATGAAACCTTTCCTTTTGAAAATCATTTGAAAGTAATACAACTCATTGGAAATCAAAACACTATACTTGATTATACCATGCACGAAAGTTCATAAGTTCAATTACGACCTCAGATTGATAATTAAATGTAAAACTCTTCAATTGCTTACTAAATTAATTAGGAAGTGATTAGAAGTTTGTAAACATGTTAGGGACCTAACCTTCCTAACCGCTCATGTATATATAATAATATGTTTTCTATGTAATAAAGGATGACATTAGTAAAAGGACTATATAATAATGTGAACAAGTCTAATGTAAGACGATTTAATAGAAGCTTTTGCTTCTAGAAAGATCTTCCTCTAGAATTTTCCTTAGAAGATAGAATTAGTATAAATATAATTAGGTGTGGGAAAGTTTTTTCCTGAGAATTATTGTAATAGAGATCTACTCTGCTAAAGGCTTCTCCCTCAAATAGGAAAGTGAACTTGGATTTCTATCAATAAAGGTATAATTTTTGGTGTTCTATTCTCTATATTTTGTTGTTCCACTAAAATTCGTTGCAATATTTGTGTTTCTACTTATTATAATACATACAATACCTTACATTTTGACTGATGTTTCTTCTCCTCATATATTAAATTTGTTCTGTTATATTAAGTATGAAAAGGTCATCATCTTAACTGGAAGTGGTAGAACCTATACTTTCATTCATCATCATGTTTCGCAAGAAGCACATTTCTATATCTAGGATGTTAACAACTTTCAAATTAAGATTGCTAATGCAAATCTATGAGATCTACTAGATGGTGTGAATATGTGAAACTTCAAAAGTGATAATTCACTAAAATCTCACATGTTTTCTATCAAAATGGGCGGTTGTGGTATTTTTCTAGGTGATTAATGGATAAGAAAATTAGTCCCCATAACCATGGATTTCCAAGGATTACACATGATTTTTAAGAAGGATGACCATTAGTACATTCTCAACGGTCTTAAAGAAGGGTCTCTAGAAATAATTAAATCAAATTGTATGGAAAATATTTTGAAAAAGGACCATTCTAGCATTATTTCACACTTCCATGCTATTCAATTCTTTGAGGATATTTCTCATCTAGTTCATCCTCATTTGCAGTTAGTATAAGACAAATATCATCAAGTATATGAACATAAACAAGGTGTTGTGGCATAAACAACAACCCACTAAATACCTTCAGTTTTAGTGGGTACCAACCTACCAATGTTTTTGCAAGGTACCAATCACTATTACTCGACTAGCTATTTATTCATAAGATTAATATCTATGCATAATTTTTGAAGTTAGTATGAGGAAAAATACACTAAACATCTATGGCACATTTATTATTCATCCTATGGTTTCCCTCAGCATAAGGATATTAAAATCATTTATTGGAAACCCTTCAATAATAATGTGCCCAAAAGATTCAACCCATATGACCCTTCTCAAACATCGTTGGTCCTTTGTTCCTAAAGTTTTATAGTTTCACCTTCATATACAACCCTTCCAATGAAAATTCTCATTCAATTTCATCGTCGGGAGAATAAAATGGGGATGCATGCATAGAAAACATCCTTCTTGGGTCAATGACGATAAATCCACCTCCAAAAGTTATGTTTCTTCCACTTGTACCCTGCTTCCCATGATATGCATACTTTATGTATACCTCCAACTAGTGTATGTCTTGATGATTCAGACGTCCCATCATGATCGTAAAATATAGTAGTTATTGCATCCACCCACGATCCCTTTCAAAGAATCTTCAGGAAATGATATCTTATCTATAACCAATCATCTTTCGATGTATACATGTTAGGAAGAATTGGGCCCTTAAACATTTTCTAGAGTTAACCGCTACGCAATGTATAAAATAGATCCCATGCAACCATATGTTATAATGTAATAAAACCTATTATGGTTATACATGATATATGTAACGTGGAGTTTCTTCATTGGTTCACCTTTTCAATAAGAATATTTTCATTGTCGAGAGAATCCATGAGAATACCCTTGAATTATTCATAAACTCTTCTCATGAAGATACTACCCAAGACATCTTCGTCAAGAATAAATCTCATAAACCATGACCCATCTTAGACATCTCCCGACAACGACACCTTATAAGATTAACCCCCACTTAAACATAATGTAAGACCCATTTAATGAGGAAAGAAACGTATAATACCTCGGTACATTTTGGCATACCTTTCAATGATGAACGATTATTATAATAAGTGATCATTGTCAGAAGATTGTATTAAGTTTAAGAGTTTCGAAATATTGTACTTATCGTTCTTCGATGATACTCCAATAGTAACAAATGTAGAACTGTATTCGATAAAATTAATGGTGAATGGTATGAATCTGACCAAGTTGGAGTTGCAATGTGTTTAATATTAATTACACGTGGTTTGAGGAAAATTATAAAAATATAATAACTGTGTTAATTGATACATGGATTCACAAGTAAAACCTATGAAAGTGTAATTGTTGCTACTATAAAATCCTGGTAAATTTCACTGTGTGTTGAAGATCTCGAGTTGACAGGTATGTATCTTGTAAGTTTTGAATTTATTGTTATCTATAGAAAATTTAAAGGAAAATTAATTGTTTCCTCTGTGTAGAAATGTATGCAGGTGACATGATGTCCAGAGTAATGACCAAAAAGGAAAAAAACCAGGTAGTTTCCAGAGCCATTGTTGTTTTAGGTCCAAACTATTTTAATATTACAGACACAATTAGCTATGACATAAGGGAGCATTATATGAGATACCATGGGATATATAACATGTTACAGAATGAAGAGTACCCTTTCAACGATGAGGACATTGACGAATACAAGAATATCATAAAAGTGACATTCACACTGTAGTTGCTTACCCAACACTTTTTCCTTATAATGATGTTGCAAGATGGTGTTTCACCTACCTGCAAAAGGAGATGACCATGATAGTTAACACATTCGATGTTTCGATCACATATCTCAAGGTGGAAGACTTTAGAATTAGGTACAAGACCCCAAAGCCTACTATATCCCTAGATTAATCATTTATGGATAAATTCATAGTCGAGCTCAAGGAATTAGAGACTTTGATAGAGCATTGGTTTGTAGATGAAAAATGGCCAGTAAACAAGGAGAAATGTATAAACCCACACATTACGTTAAGGATCCATACATAATCATAAATGGGATGATCTGCAGGCTCTATGGCGAGGAAAGTAATACTCATTTCAAGATGGATTGGTTTCTGATGGTTTACACAGTAGTAAAGAATGGAGAATATTTTAATTGGGCCAACATTTTTTCCTTCAACATAAAAAATTAAGATCGGGAATCCGAAGGTATGAAAAACCTTGGCTTCTACATGAAAACATATTTGATTGATGTAATTTGAGTTGAACATAAATTTTGTTCCTTAATTTGGGCTTGGAATTCAATCCAACTGCCAATTCATATCTATTGTTCACAATTGTGGCAAGGTGAAATGTACAGAACACTTGTACGACATTTGTGATTAATTACTGGATCCTTTATGTAAAGTTATTTTTAGTTTTTAATCGCATAGAATATCTTCAAGAGCCATCAAATACTTACAAGAAATAAGATATTAGTATATGAAGAAGTAAGACACCTACATCATAATATATGCAGCCACAGGGCCACCACATATTCTGCCCAAATATGTGTTTGATAAACTATTAGCTAGAGAAATAGCCTATAAAACAGTGGATAAAGGAGTCATTTCCAACTTGCCAGAGAATAAAAAAAGGTATTGGCCAATATTTCCACTCCACATAAGTAAGTATTCCCTAGCAAATAAGCCACATGATGACAAATAAGAAGAGTATATAAAAGAGCTATTTTTGTGTACTAGAAGAAAGAAAAGGCACGATCCCCAAAATATAATATATGAGCATATAAGGGTTGTGAAGTTAGCACAACAAGTCGTTCATCAAGTTAATTTTGTAGAGGATCTCTTCCGAGGAGCCATTTATTTTGAGGAATTTCTAGAAAGGATACAAATTAAATGGCCAAAGAGAAAGTGTAGAAATAAGAAGATGAAGACAAGGTTTAGGTACAAGAACAATTTAAGATACTATTTTAGTAGGATAAGGAGGAATAGGAAGCCAAAGAAAGGGACAAGAGGAAAAAATATGCAGAGAGGTCAAGAAAATTTGATGAAGCTGAAGGGAAGTATCAATAGAGGAAAAAGGCAGAAGATGAAAGGAAACATGATGAACCGAACAAAGCCAAAGGCAGAGGCCAAGTTTCAGAGAAAAATAATGGAAAAAAGGAAAACAACATAGAAACAAAGGCCAAATCTTAAGAAGATAAATAACTTGAGATAAAGAGGAAGGAAGATGAAGAACAAGCCCCATTGGATAGTCAAGAGGAAGAATGTTATAGTCCAAAAATGCCTTACCTATGCATACAAGAAATTGACCTTTCCACTTACATAATTTTCCAAAATACTGCTAAGGCTGCTTCTTAAAACACCATTTTTTGGAATATATACAGGCCCTGCTGAATTGATAGACCGCATACACATGCAAGATGCATACTAGTTATCCTGCATACATACACGTGCTGCATACTAGTTAGCCCACGTTTACCTCCAAAAATTGCAAGGAATTCAATGGAGTTTACGGGATATCGAGGGTTTCCCAACCATTTTACCCATTGTAGCTCGTCCCCAAACTAAATAACCATATTTTTTTCATATAAAAAGAGGTCTTGGGGTCTCATTTACAACAAAAAGAAAGAGAACAAGTAGACCCTGCCAAAATCCCTTCCCCTTCTTAGCCCAAGTTTTACATCCCTTTCTGAGTTTTGGCGTCGGCCTTCCCCTCCAACCCTTTCTCCTTATACAAACCTTTCCCTTTTACCAAGAGATAAGTTGGTTGTTAGAAGCTAGTGTGGGAATTATGCACTTGGAGCCACGATAGAGGATCCTGAACCTAGTTCATGGAGCGATTGTCGACAAAGGTTGTAATCATTTTTGTCTTGAAACTTAATAAAAGAGTTTGTTCTTGTCCCAAAATCTTATATTTCTATTATTTTATTGATTTAAGCATTTATGCATATATCTAAACATGGAAAGTGATGGGTAGATATTGTATGTGTTATAGCATTTTTTCCTAATCTTTTGTGGGTTAGCTTTGGGAGGAGACCCGCAATCTAGGAAGTTGCAAAGGCGAAAGAGGTCTATACCGGTCGTAAGGACCAAACGTGAATCCATTGACCTTCTTTCCTATCTCTTGTTATTCATTTTAGATAGATTTGGGATAATTCAAGGGTAGAACATTATTTTCATGGAATTCAATGTTCTACATGTACCTAGACCCAATATAGGGGGATTTTCTTGGCTAGCAGAATTGGAGACTCCATTGGGGAGTGTCTCTAGGGTATTAGTGGGAGATCTTTGTTAGATTTTATTTTTCAGTTTCTTTCTGAGTTTTCTGAGTGTTATGAGTCAGGTTGGGTCTCTGGTAACCTTCTAGGTGCCTATCAGCTTCCCTTGCCCAAGTTGTCTGTCCAATTTTTTTTTTTTGAAAATTTACAGAGGTGTACGTTCCCTGTTCTCTATACAACACACATACATACACGTTCTATATTATATAAATCCCACGTACATATGTAGGCTGGCCATGCACAACACGTGTCTCTATTTTTTTGGAGAATGTTTCAAAATATTTTCCTTTTTCCTACAAGAAACTTGTGGTTTCGAGGTCTTTGTGAGTTCTAGAAGATTTTATTGTTTGGGGTTTAGATAGTTTGTAGGCGCATATTGTTTATGAAATAAACAAATAAATCCTCTTGTCTCTCTGTGTTTCCTATATTTTTGGGCTTATTTTTAGCCATGAATCGTGCATTCTGCATTTTCTGTTAGCATCTTTTGTTAGTTCTACTCTGATTGAAAGAAAGAAAGAAAGAAAAAAACCTAGTTTTTTTTGTCTCTTTCTTTCCATGCATTTACCATAGGGTTGCGTTTTCTTCTCATCTTGAAAGCATTTCAAAAGAAAAATAATAAATAAAAGCCTTTCATTTTCTCTTTTGTTTCACTCGAAAGTGGCATTGTGCATTTTGCATGGAAAGGAGAAAATATTGCATCTTTATGTTTGAAGGATTAGTGTAAATTTTTATTTTCCAGTGTTCTTATTAGTATTTTTTTCACAACAGTATCAAACAAACTCAGTTTCACTTACGTTCCTTGAGTAAGAAAATCCCCGAAAACGAACGTACTAATCTAAAATATATTAGTAACACTTTTTCTAGGGTTCACGAATAGCTTAGGCTAGGGGCTTGGATTAGGTGTGGAGAGGTAAACTATCCAAGGCCAACCAAAACTTAACTTAGGTTTCTATGCTAGGGTGTGAAAAATCCTCTTTGTAATTACTCAATCTAGGAAACTCCTCTCACAAAGGAGTCAAACATGAGGCCACATGGAGGAGGGTGATGAAGATATCCACTCCTGATCCTGACAAAGCATTTGGGAAATCATGTATTGGGGGTGAATCCTATAGAATTACTAACCTGACTTGTGTCAGACCTCTGAGACACTTAGATCCATCCAAGGTACTCTAAGAGTGATTATGTCCCTGTTTAATTTCAAGCCTCAGGAGGATCTTTGGGCTTAGTTACCCTGTCCATACACTCGCTCGACTATCGATTGTCCCCTTTGGTTGTTGATTACAAGTCGATGGCCTAGTTTCCATAATATAGGTTAACACACAGGTGACTGTAAGGGGTGTATCATGGTACCTGAGGAAGAATCTGTACTCTCTAGGCATCACCTGAAGGGACCATCGGTTGGAGATATGGGTAACTTCTTCTCTTATCCAGTCGTTTTCATTTGTGAATGATTTGGATGATCAAGACTTCATCTCCCTGGGTCAGAAGTAGTCAAAAGGGTAGTTTTTTTTGTTTTTATATTTTTAGTCTTTTCTTATTAGTGGTGTGCTCTGTGCTCCCTAGTTTTCCATAGCGAGTTGGTCAGTCAGTGCTTTAAGTAATTGACCTAAGGTGGTAGACCACCCACTCCACCAGTCATGAGGATTTTTGGGTATTCCTCTTAGAAACATGGAGAAGCCTCCTTATAGGCATATATTTTTATAACACTGGTTCACCAGAGTGAGTGTGTGGGAATTTTATGGACTTGAACGATCCTGCAAGGGGAGAACCTATGAATAAGATCTTCATGGAAAAAATTACTGATGATACCAACCAAGGAACCCCTTTGCAAGGGGATTCTTTTGATTTTCCTTTATTTGGAAATATTGGTGTCCCTTTTATGGCCATGTTGTACATTCTTGGGTTGAATGTGGGACTACCAATTTGGTTGGGTACTATTCCAAATGTCCCTAATTCTCTTGACGCTTCTTAGTTAAGCACCTTATCTCATGGTACAAGAAGAGTGATGACTTCCCTTAAAATACTGTTCTACCCTTAAACTATCCCAAAGATATCTAAACTGAATGACAAGAGAGAGGAAATAAGTTAAATGGGTGCACCTTTGGTCCTTACAGCCAGTGTAGACCTCTTTCTCCTTTGCAACTTCCTAGATTGCGGATCTCCTCCCAAAGCTGACCTGCAAAATCTTAGGAAAACAATGATACAACACATACAATATCTACTCATCACTTTCAATGTTTACAATGTTTAGATATAGACATAAATACATAAATCAGTAAAAGCATACAAATATAATATTTTGGGACAAGGACAAACCTTTTTATTAAGTTTCAAGACAAAAATGATTACAACCTTTGTCGACAATCACTCCATGAGCTAGTTCCAGGCTCCTCTATCGTGGCTCCAAGTGCATCAATCCCACACTAGCTTCTCACAACCAACTTATCTCTTGGGAAAATGGAAAGGGAAGGTTGAGGAGAAAGTGATGGAGGGGAAGGTTGAGGAAAAACCTCAGAAAGGGATGGAAAACTTGGGCTAATAAGGGGAAGGAATTTTGGCAGAGTTTACTTTTTCTCTTGCTTGTTGTTGTAAATTAGAACCCAAGACCTCTTTTTGTATGAAAAAAATATGGTTATTCGGTTTGGGGATGGGCTACAATGGGTAAAGTTAGGAAACCCTCGATAGCCCCTAAACTACATTGAATTCCTTGCAATTTTATACTTTTTTCAATTTTTGGACGTAAACGCGGGCTAACTAGTATGCAACTTTTGTATGTATGCAGGCTAACTAGTATGAAAATCACGTGTGTACGCAGGCTATAAGTTGAGCATGGCTCATACATATTCCAAAAAATATTTTTTTAAGAAGCAACCTCAATAGTATTTTGACAAATTATGTAAGTGGAAAGGCGAATGTCTTGTATGCATAGATAAGGAATTTTTGGACTATAACAAAGAAAGAAAAAACGAAGAGAGAAAGAAGAAAATAAATGCAACCAAGTCATAGGAAAAGGATCCAAAACCATTCGACCAGGTTGTAGTGATAGATCCTATCGCAAGCATGGTCACAATCCTAGGTAATATTGCATTCACATCTTTAGGACTTGGAATAGAATGTGTTGTTGTAGTTATAGGTGATTACTATTACAACCACAATACCAATTCCATTGAGAGAAGAACAAAAAAGAGAAAAATAGAACGATCGGTCATAAGCCAAAAAGCTTCTGAAAGAAACATTATGTGGAAAGTAGGCCTAGATCATAAACATAATATGATACATGAAACATTAGATCTTAATGTTTTTACTGGTGCAAATGTGATGTCAGTATATGAAGAAGAAGACGCATTCGACATGTAAAAAGAAAGGGTATATGAGCTAGAGGCTTCCACGAATACCATCAGAAATAATGTGGCTAGTGAGTTCAGGAAAGAGGCCATGATAGCATAATGTTTTCATAACTAATTATTGCAGAGTCAATTGCAACTTCAAGAAAGAGAACTGAGTACATAATTTGAGAAGAAGGCTAGTTTGAGACAATGGCTACATAAAGAAGAAATAAAGAATCTCACATGCTCAATAAGTGATAAGGATCCAAAGGGAACAATTAGAGATAAGTACAGATAATGAGAAGTTTGAAGGCTAGATTCGGAAATTGCAACAAGATAACGATCTCCTAGAGAAGACTTTAGAAGAAATTAAGAAAGGAATTGTTGTCTTGGAGATAATTAAAGAAGAAGCGACTAGAGCCAATGAAGAAATCATGAGTATGTAGAAGAAATTATTTTGTTTATTACACAAAATTTAGAAGAATAGGTCGGATCACCTCAAGTTAGGTA
Source organism: Picea engelmannii (assembly GCA_009831015.1). Classification (NCBI taxonomy): domain Eukaryota; kingdom Viridiplantae; phylum Streptophyta; class Pinopsida; order Pinales; family Pinaceae; genus Picea; species Picea engelmannii. Next base: position 300,035 of record ML788770.1, on the reverse strand, counting down.
TGAAATGAAAAGTATGAGGGAAAAGTACCAGAAGGTACAGGGTGCATATGACAAGATTATAGAGTGGCAATATGTTAGTGATAACCCTTTTAACATCCTACTAGTCTATATAACCAAAAAGCAAATCAAAGATCATGTTCTCATCAAAACTGGGAAATATATCCTGAATAATATCATAACCACTTAGGAAACAATTGAAAAATCTTGCAAAATATTATGGAGAACATAAGATGACCTATTAAAAAAAATTAGGATGGAAACCTTGGAAGATTTAGAAAAACTAGGACTGACTCAGATGATAATAGAATATGTGGAGGCCATAATAAATCTCAGCATGAAGGCCATTGAAGCAATATAGGAGGTCGATAGTGAAGTACTAGAAAAAATAATAATAATGCCAAATCAATTTATCCTATCAACCAAACTCTTTATACGACATATAAAAGAATCCTTAAATACATAAGTGATAACTCCTATCTATGATGATGAGATAGACCTAGAAAATATGTAGCTGAGCAGAGTATAAACTATATTACAAGACTTCAAATTATAGAAAGACATCAAGGACAAAAAGGAACTACCAGAAAATACTTTATTTCGTAACATATTTTTTGCCTTTTAATTATTTTGTAATGATTATAAAGTCTCGATCAGGAATATAAAGTGAAATTTTGTAACTGTCATTTGACATGATAACAATTACTGAATATGAAAATCCTCTTCTCATATTATTTTAAAAAATATGCGTGTAATGAGTTAACAACTTTTTCCCTTTGTAATGACATATAGTACTATTACTTCCAGATTAATAAAGAGAAAGAGACAATCCCAAAATATTTGGTTGTGGTGAATGTATTCGAGAATTTTCTTAATGCATTTATCCTTTATTTGAGTATTGAAAGTCTTATTTTATGGATTATTTATACAATTTTCCTGTATGCTTGGGTTATCATAGTTTTCTCCATTGAATGAAGTTATAATGTTATTAAAAGAAAAGTACAAATATTTGTTAGTGTTTTTTATAACATTATTGCAATCACTTATCATTTGAATATATTAACTTTTTCTAATTCAAAATGTATTATCTTTAACTGTATTCAATCATATTTAGTTTTCTCCTGATCAGGATAGTATTAGTTTAGTCTAGGACTACATCTTAGAATATATGTAGGAATCATAGGTCAGTTTAGTTTTAGATTTTAATTTATTTGAGAACCTTCAATTCTCAGATTCATATTTAGATAGAAAAATTAGAGTGGAAACCAGACCCACATAATGGTTGGAAACACCATCCCAAATGAGAGTGAGTCTAATTGGGACTTTCCATCGGAAATTCTCTCTTATCTTATTGATATACCTTTTGGACCTGTCAACATAAATGACAATAAAATGAGGGCCATCAAACTGATTGGATGCAAACAAAATTATAAAATGTACTTGTTCTATTCCACTTATTAGCACAATTGATTCCATTGACTCCCATCAATTTCGTACTTAAAACACTTCACATCATTTTTCATGCTCTCTGAATACTCACTCAAGTTACCACTCAACATTATCCTATCCATTTAGAGCCCATATTTTATTCACTGAGCCCTTGCAGATATACCATCCCAAAACTTGATACGATAATCATAGAATCTCACGAATGCATAGTTACTAAGCATTATAGCAGATGGATTGACCAACCCAATTGACTATTCATTGCCCCATAGTCAAGTGAGTTCCACAAGGACAAACCCATTCTTTGGAAATCCTTTCACCTCCCAAGAAAACCAAACCGTCTAGACTCCTGAATATCATTTGTCCCAATATCTACAAGTCATTTTAGAATCCTCTGATTTCAAGCTAGATCATTTATTACTTCTTGGTGGTGGTATATCTCCCTCGCTACCTGAATCTCCACCTATGACACCAAGAAGTGAACCTGAAGAAAAATATGAGGGTGAAAAAGAAGCTGAGAGCGAATAGGAATAGGAAGAAGAGCTACGATTAGTTTTTTATAACCCTCGAACCATGGTTGGAAACAACCAAAACCCCTAGCCTTATCAACCCTAGTTATTTCCTAATGGAGTAGTAGTACCATGACAACTTCGTGAAATGCCTAAAAATCTCGAGAAATTCTTGCCCAATTTCGACGGAGACAAAAATTACTCTGTTGAAGACCATGTTAATAAATTCTTGCTAGTTATGTGACTCTAGAATATTCAACATGAAGATGTTTTCTGTATGTTATTCCCTCATACTTTTGAAAACAACACTTTAACATGGTTCTTTTCTTTGGATGAAGCTTCAATCACTTGTTGGAGGATTTTTTTATAACATTTTTTCTCGAAACGTTTGGGGAACACAAAAGCTCAACAACATTACTTCTTGACCTCTCAAGGATTAAAATGGAACCTAAATAAAGAATTAAATATTTTAATCAATGATTCCTCATACTAATGAAATGAATTCCAAAATCTTAAAACCTCATTGATTATGTTACAATTTAATTCTATAATTCATCCCTTCCCATGTCAATGACAATTTTTTTGAATAATGTTGAGAAAACTACCTTAGAAGAAACCATTAAATAATCCCTTAAAATTGAAAAGAAAATGTTGATTTTGAAAGGTGATCCTGGAGTTGAATCTTCTAAATATAAAACCAATCCTAAAACCAAATTATATGCAACTAAATCCTAATAAGAGAAGAAATCCATAGACTCTATGGATATGTAATGTCTTCATAGAATTGTTAAGAAGTTGTCCAATGAAATAATTGACCTTCGAAACAACCCAAGAGAAGGATATACTAATCCTAAGAAAATTTTCAAGTTTCAATCCAAGAGAGATAAGAGTACCCCTCCTACCAAAAAAAATAATTCCTTTGCTTTAGAAGGTATTAACATGGAATATATTTTCCAAGCTCTCCAGGCTTGGGAAAATGAAATAAAGTTGAACCTAAATCATAAGAAGTAGAGGAAACTAAACAAAAATGTGAATCCCAAGAGACTGATGAATCAAATTAACAACAAGTTAAGTCATTTTGGGACATCCCTTATGTACTAGGAGAAGAGGAATACATAGACGAAGTACACATTTCCCAAAATGTAGTGACCACTATAAGTGAAATAAAAACTACTTCTCATGATACCTCTGCTCCTTCTGATCCTCCTAAAACAACATCCCATATCCAGAAGACCACTGATAAAGATCCAAAATAGAGTGTTTCTTTTACTCCTGCATAAAAATTGGAATATGATTTCTTGTAATACTTGAAGAGAACTAAAGAGAACATTTCTTTGTTTGAACTTATGAATCTTACCTAGATCTAGGAAAATTTCATTAAAATTGTACAAGGTAATGTTTCCAAGAGTACCAGAGAAATCAACATGGGGACACAAAAAGGAGTAGGAAAAGTTGGGAAATCTAAGGATAATGCAACACCCAAAAGGAAATATGTTATAAATGCATCCTTAATTGGTCAGAGATCAAGATCTACTACTCCTCCCTTTTTAATCACTTTTGATATTTTTAAAAGAAATTTCCATAACTATATGGTGGATTTAGGTTCTTATTCCAATGAAATTTATCTTAAGCTATGTGAGAGACTCTAATCAAGGTGGATATCGGTGGCCACCCACCTTTTTCGACTAGGTCAAAACAATTTTCTGGCAATTTTGGCAATTTACTATTTTTAGCAGGTTTTAACTTTCGGGGCCATTTTGAGGGCCTAAATGAAGGTTTTTCAAAATCTAGGCTCTTAATGATAGTCGAAGGCATCATTGATACCCCAAAATGAATCTCCTTGACAATACCTTTCCAACAAGCTATCATACGCCTAAAACGAAGATCGTATGCAAAAGTTACGACCCCGGGAAGTTGATGTACTAACTTGCCCAAACGGGGCCCACATGACTTTTGGCACTTCATCTCCTAGGGTTAGGTTTTTGGATGTCTATGGTTTTTGGCATTCCTATTTATTGTAAAAAGGCTTTCAGAGCCTCATTGTAATCATCTTCTTGTGAATGTGAGTAGCCGTCACATCTCTTCTCAGAGATAAGCTGCCACCATTCTATCGAGTCTTTCACTCTATATTTTACAGTCTCTGTACATTTATTTCATTAATAGAAATCGTGTATTACTGTATATCTGTGTTTATGGTTTCATATCTGATATACTTCTATTATATTATTGAATATCTGCGATATCTCTATGCATTTCTTTATTATATCTCTGATCTCATTTCGTGCCGAAAATAATCCGGATCAGACTCAATGTCAAACTAGAATAATCCAATATCCAAATCATATAGTTGGATAGGAACAGATTTAAAGTAATTGGGGATTTGAAGAAGGTTTTGATTATAATTTCATCTAATCCTAATATACATCAAACTATTGACATCATAGTCGTGGATATACCCGATACTTATGGTATGCTTTTGAGTAGATATTGGTCTACAATTCTCAAGGGATATTTCTCAACTAATTGTTTACACCTATGGCTACCCTACAATGGAAGTCCAAATAAAATCAGAGTTGATAGAGAAAGATATATGAAACATGTCATGACAGACTTGAATGATCCCAATGAACCTATCATGTTCAATCATTCCATTCTAGAAAATTACTCTTATGATTCATTTTTTGGGAACCACACCATTGAGACTTCTCCTCATGCGAAATCAAGCACAGAATATGAAATCCTTCATTGCTCTCAGATTGTTGAGACCCACTATAACACAAAACATAAAACTAACAATGATTTTGTATAGTCTAACATAGTATTTATAGAAATATTAGAGGTTTTTTAGGACTTCACTAACCATACTAATTTAGAAAATAAAGAGAGTTATGAGTCCATACACAAACTGAAAAGAGATCCTAATATGTAGACTTTATTTTTCGATGGATCCAAGTCTTTTTAAGTTGCAAGTGTTGGTTGTATACTTAAGGAACATGATGGAAAGAAAACTTGTATATCTTGTAGACTTGAATTCCAATGAACAAATAATATTGTTGAGTATGAAGCCCTACTCCAAAGACTGAGGAAAGAAGTAGACTTGGGAGAAAATAAAATCAATGTATTTGGTGATTCTCATATTGTCATAAAGCAGGTAAGAAATACCATACACTGTCTCTCAAGGCATATTAAACATTACCAACAAGAGGTATGGGAATTGATTAAGTCTTTTGATGCATTTAATATCAATGTTGTTCCTCTCTCTTTGAATTATGATGTTGATTTTTTTTTAAATGTAGCATCTAGGATTATTCCATTAGAAGGATTATTTCCTGACATTTTTTCTATGGAATTATCATATGAACCTTCCATCCCTAATAATGTGACCAACTAGAAAGTCTTTGATGATGAACAATAGATTATAAACTTCCTACACCTTGGACGTAACTTCAAATATTACATAATTGATGAAGGTAAACATGATCAAGAGTTGAATGAATATGTTCCTAACTCAATAGACCAAATGCTAGATCAAAATAGGATCAAACCAATCAATAATATTCCCAAGGGTGTGGTAAGACTGGAGAATATCTATGAACTTCAAGACAATTTCAAGAAGGTGACAAACTACAATACCAATAGTTCATAGATGTAGTTTGAAGTGATAAAACTAGTAACAAGTGACATGCCCCAAAATATCAACCTGGGAGGAAATTGCTCCTTACCAGAAAGGTAGGCCTTTATTAAATTATTTAAAGAATACAAATATATGTTTTCTTGGAAGTATGATGACCTTAAGACATATGACACTAATATCATCCAACATATCATTCCTATGAATCCTAGAACAAATCATTTCCTCTAGAAGTTGAGAAAAATGCACCCCGACTTGGAGCCACATGTAAAGGCAGAGTTAAACAAACTTCTGGAAGCAAGGATAATATTCGCAATTAGGAATACCTAATGGATTTCCAATCTTGTACATGTAAGGAAGAAAAATGGATACATAAGACTCTCTGTTGATTTTAGAAATCTGAAAAAAGCTTTAGAGAAAGAAAATTATCCTATGCCACCCATACTAGATGGATTTTCTTGATATAACCAGGTCCTAGTTTCCCATGATGATTAGTTAAAAACTATATTCGAAATAAAGTGGGGAACTTATGCTTACAGGAAAATTCCTTTCAGACTAATCAATGTTGGAGCAACCTTCTAGAGAGCATGGACATAACTTTCAGGGGGATAATTGGAAACTATGTATTAGTGTACCTAGATGATGTCAACGTTTTCTCTAATGACATGAAAGATCATATAACTCATTTAAGAAGAGTGTTCAACATATGTAGAATAAATGGTATCTGTCTTAACCCAAAGAAATATGTGTTTTTTGTTGATGAAATAAGGTTTTTTGGGTTCATTGTATCCAAATAAGGCATGATGGTTGAACCTGAGAGGACTAAAGCCATCTCAAAGATACCTCCCCCTCATAACAAGAAATCTATGAAATCCTTCCTCAGTAATATTAATTTGTAAGGATATGTGTTCCTAGCTTTGCTGAAACAGTCAAACCTCTCTAGGATATGATACAAAGGGACACACAACTCAAAAGAGGTCCCAAGGAGAAGGCTTCTTTCGAGAAAATCAAACAAGAGATAATGCAGGCTCCAACACTGATGAGTTCTAACTTCAACAAATATTTTATACCAGACACATTTTCCTATGATATTTCATTTGTCGATGTCTTAACATAGACGAATCAAGAAGGAAATGAATTTCCCATCTCCTTTATGAGTTTAGGGTTGCAAGGAGTAGAGTTAGACTATCCTGAAGTATACAAATAAGCCTATGTTGTCTTTAAGTATGTCAAGCATTTGATTCCTTACGTGATCAAATATAAAACCAAATTAATTGTTCCTTACCTTGTTGTAAGAAACCTCTTAGTGAAGAAATATATAGGAGATAAAAGGGCCAATTGGATAACAACCCTACAAGAATATGACCTTGAATTCAAGCCTACTAAAATTGTCAAGGGGAAAGGATTTTTCAAACTAGTAGATGAATCAACAAATGATGGGGAAAAAGAGGATGAATTTTATCAAGATCAAAATCTATTCGAAAGGGAAGTATGTTATATCCATGTTAACAATGACCAATGGTATTTTTAGATGAATTTTTATCTAACCCATGGAAAAAATCCACATTATATGGAGCCGAAGAAGAAGAGAGCTCTCAAAATTAAGTCATCACAATATTAGCTCTTCCAAGGAATGCTATGCAGAAAAATTTAGGATGGGGTCTACTTGAGATGTCTTGAGAAGGAGGATGTTGATAAGGCCCTATCTAAACTTCATGAAGACCCTGCTGGAGGATGTTTCGGAGGAGACACTACAACTCACAAAGTACTCAGAGAAGACTATTATTGTCCAACCTTGTTCAAGGAATATCATGCATATGCTAGGAAGTTCCACGACAGCCAAAGGTCGTCTGGAAAAGAAAGAAAACATGTTTTTCCCCTTCAACCAATTACTATTGAATGACCATTGCAACAATGGGGTTTAGATGTGATAGGTTAAATTAATTCCTATTCCTCTCAATTGCATAAGTACATCATAACAACAATAGACTATTACACCAGATGGATAGAGGTAATCCCTTTGAATACTATCAATGAAAATCAGGTGATATCTTTCCTTGAAACCTTCATTATTACTAGAATTAGTGTACTCGAGTCTTTGGATTTTGATAATGCTAAGTACTCTTGTTATTTGAAATTAACTAAATATGATCTTGAACGGAATATAAAAATCAAATATTCACCTAATTATTATCCCCATGGGAATGGGCTAGAGGAATCCACCAATAAGAATCTAATCAAGATCCTAAAAAGGACTGTAAATGATCACCAAAGAAATTGGAATTTATCCCTCCCTAACTCTATATGGGATGATAGGGTAATGCCTAAATCCTTTTTGGGTAATTCCCTGTTTTTCCTGGTCTATGGTAAAGCAACAATATTTCCTACCCATGCATTTTTCCCTTCATTGCAGCTTGCCCAATCTGCCAAAGACAAAGAGTGCCCAATAATGTAGCAAAGGATGAACATGCTTATGAAACTTGAAGAAGAGAGGTAACAGGATAAAAATAACCTAATGCAACATCAATAAATAATTAAAAAATGGTTTGATAAGTCATCTATAGGAAATAAGGACTTACAAGAGGGTGATATTGTCATTAATTGGGATAAATAAAACAAAATGAAAGGAAAACACACAAAGTTCCAAAAACTATGGCTAGGTCCATATCAAATCCATCAGAAAATTGGATCAGGAACTTTTAATCTCATGACATTGGAGGGAGACATGGAATATATCCCAGTCAATGGACAAATGCTTAAATGTGATACTTCTCCTAATCACCTCAGGTGATGTAGTATTGTATATAGTAGGTTTATCTTCTCTTTTGTCAATATTTTTTGAATAAAGCTTTCCCATTTTCCTTCCTTGATTTTCAGTTTTTTTTTTCCCATTATATTTACAAAAAATCCATTATTGATTTCATTTTTCATGCACAAGTGATGCAGACCCCTACCCACTCCTGGGGCATGTGTGACATCCCAGTCTAGGATCGTTCAAATTTGCAACTCAGACTAGCTCATAGGTTCCTACTGAACCCCCAAAACACTTTACACATTCCCTTTTATTCTCGTACACAAGTCCCACAAAGAACCGTGGGATATCACTAAGCCCCTTTACCTTTTAAATTCAGAGATGATCCCTAACCCCTTTGTCTCGATAGAAATCCACATATGACCATGGGCTCAAAAACAGTCTCCAAAAAAGCATGTTATTTCAGAGCTTCAAAGCCTCGGCCTTTGGGAGCTCTGCCTTCACCACCTTCCTAAATCACAAAATGCCGAATTTGAATAACACCCGAACATATGTGGGATCAACGATCCACAATCCTCAGTAAAATAATGACCAAGATCTTCTTCGCAAATATGGGCTTTGGGAGTTCTGACCGCTCCAACAGATAACACTTGTGAAATGTTGTACGTGGAAATAGTTGATCGAACGACTTCTATTCCACCACCAGATTGACGACTCTCCCTAGATTCACAACTTCAGGCTTCAGGGGTTTCCAAATAAATACACCTCCAATCCCTCAGAGTGTCGAATTGGTGAACTCATGACACTACAACACGTAGTTTTATAAGCGGGATTTCTGCACCCCTACGTAATTCTATAATGTAATAGGTCTCCATGGACCATGGTTAGGTCAGTTGCCTTAGGATTTCTTCATTAGGAGAGTTCCTTTCACTGAGTGTTTTTTATCCTCAAGAGGTTAATCCGACCTAACCAGCCTTATTGATTTCCCTTGAGTTTTTCACTCCCACTAGCAATAAATCCTCCAAAGTGGTGAAAGACATTCTAATGAAGTCATTTTCTGGTATCTAGTGTTTAGGAACGATGTAAATGACCATGTAATACAACGCAACAAGTTTTGTGATTTTTAGTCCAGTCTAGATAGGTTTTTTTTAATTAATTAAAATATCCTAAGGTTGGAATTTTAATTAATTAATTAATTAATTGCTTTTTATGAAAAATTGTAAAAGCTAGGTCCCTGGGATTTTGGTAGGGGTATTTGTACTCAAAATAAATGGAATGAGACCCCCTACACCCTTGTACCAAGTTTCGACTCAGTTGGACAAGTTTTGTTAGGTTTTTGTCCACTTAGGAGTCTTAGTCGGATAAAAGCAATTTTAATTGCTAAACCCAAGACATGGGAAAATATCAATTTTGTAATAAATGATCAAATAAGGTAAAGTAAAGGTTAAATTTGATTGAGAGAGACTCCCTAACCTACCCAACCCCATTTCCTAACCTTTACACCCCTTTTACCCACCTTTTAATTAATTCCCACCTTGGGATTTGTGCCCCTCACTGAGGAAATGCATCCCCCTTCTTTTGAAACTTAGTAACTCTTATTTTAAATGAGTAATGGGTCCCTCCTTCCACATGTGCGCCCTTAATCCACCTCTCATGTTCCATTTAGGAGTGTGCCAACACACTCCCTCGAAGCATATGCTTTCCTTCCACAACCTCACGCCATCATCTTGGAAACTTGTGCCCCCACCTTTGGAGAAAGATGGAAACATCTTCTTTAAAGTGGAAGTTTGCTTTTGGGGAAAGGTGTGGGTCTTCTCCTTGACCAATACGGCTTATTTATGGTGCCACTTCACCTCACAACTCACTCACTTACCATTTCTCCTCATACCTTAAAAGCTACATGCCTTTCCTAACTGGTTGTCTCTTGGCTTGGATTTTGGACAAGTGTAAGAGATCTAAGAGGGGTCTCCTTATCCTCTTATGCTATTTAAGATACCTATCACTCCCTCATTATTCACGATTCTTCACAATATTTTTATGCTACCAAATTCTCTCCATCTCCCTCTCTCTTTTTCTCATTATTATCATCTTGCTTCACTGGTTTTGTTCTTGAAGAGCTTGGAGCAACTTTGTTGCTACAACCTCTTGCCATTGGACAATAAAGAAAATAGATTTGGAGGAATCATGGAATGCAGGACTTGTTCTTGGTGTTCTTGTCTATTGTGAGGTGATATCATTTTTTGAATCTTTTGTGTATTGATCAATAGTTGCTTAAGTAAATTAGTTTACTAGGCTAGGTGAGGCAATAGTGTAGTTGCCCATCTATATGTTTTGTATATGCTAATAATATAAACTATGTTGTATTACGAGTGCATGCAAGATATCATCTGTTGTTTCATATAACATTTGGTTTAAGTTTTGTATATCATCTCTAAGGAGTTGTTGGGATAGGTTCAAGGACGAATCTACCCTCATCTTTACTAAAACTTCACAATCATTTTATGTTCTTCTTCCTCCTATCATATTTTGATTTTGGTATCTAAACTTGCTTAGATAGTTCAATAATTCAATATAAAATTCTGGTTTTTACATGTGGGGAGTTTATGTTGAAAAACATAAATTTCATAACTTTGTTGAGTGTGTTGCAGCACAAATCAACAAGCAATAGCTTGCTGATTTTTGCAGGTTCTCGCCAGGCTAAGGGTACATGCTGCCCAAATTTCAAGCACAACACACCTTCCAGTACCTCCTTTCCAAGTGGTAACAGTTTCTCTTCTTCCTCTTTCATCTAAACACTGTAAGCAAGCCCAAAGGAGTGTACCCAAGTGGCTTGCATTCTTTTCCTTTCAGTATTTACTTTGCAAGTTTAGTTAGATTTCCTTTTTTTGTTTCCTTTCTTAGTTTAGCTAGTTTAGTTGTGATTTCTTATATGCATTATTAAATCTAAAATAATCTAGAGTAGATCTCACACCTAATATCTAGCTTAGAGCCCATGGAGGCTTAGATTAAATCTTTATTTTTAGTTGCATGGAAGCTTTAGTTTCTTTAATATTTATCGTACTCATGTGCATGCAAACTTGGGTTTCATAAAGGCTTAAAAAAATCATTCTTTACGTTTCCGCAAGTTATTTTCATTTCTTTATGTTTCACATGCAACAATATCACTAAATCATTTAACTTGCAAATATTGTCCTTTAAAGGCTTCAACCTTCACAATTGTTGTTTTCAGTTTCACAAGCATCTTCAGGTCTTAACATTTACATGCAATAACTTCATAAAGTAAAGACTTAACTTGCAATTTCATTGTTTAAGAGTTCACACTCATATCTTTCAATGTTAGTATTTTGGCACTTTTTGAGCAAGCTACAAGCACTCAAACGCACTTCAACACTTAGCTCATAGTTTAATAATTTATTTATTAGACTTAATAAGACACCATTACCAACCATATTCTCCATTTAAAATGGGGTTGGAGGATGGAAACGAAAGGTGATACGTCGGGGACGGTCTCACGACGGGCAACGTTCTTTCCGAGAGTACTTAGATCTTAGGATTGACCTGTGAAGCTAGGGTGGGCCTCGTTGCCTAACTTCTTGAGCATCCAGTAGTCACTCGGTAACTGGGGGAGGAAATTTTTGGGTTGACACTTAGATAGGATTAAAATAAATCTCACTTAATCACTTAACTTAATTCTTAGTCTACAACATTGGCAATTTACATTTCACACTTGCAAGCAAACTGATCTCATTATCTTTATATCTCATGCAAGTTCTTTTAGGTGTTTTATAATGATTATCTAAGTGGTTATATATCTTGTCTGGAATATTTTGTATCTTCAAGCCTTTCATCGATCTTGTATTTATGGTGTGATCCCTTAAGAAGTGTGCATCTGCCTGGAGGCACTCTCTTGACTGGGTCTTGAGTGCTTTGCATATTTATGCCATTGATAAGCATTCCAATATAGTTCTATCTATTGTGAGCATGCTTGGCTTGATGTGTTGATGGTTATTTCATCTTGAGTATCGTGCTTTCCTGCACGTTTCAATCAATTTGTTAGTATAGTGTATATCTTGTATTTATTGTATCTAGCTTAGTCTAAATCTGTATATCTTAGACATTCTTTCTGTATACCTTGTATCTAGTCTAGTTTAACTTTGTATATCTCACATATTCTTTTGTATCTAGTTTTATCTATCTTGTTGTAACATTTGTAAACTGGTAATTCTTTTGTAATGAATCCTCCTTTAACTTAGTTGACTCCTTGCCCAATCTTAGGCACTAGTCTTATTTGCCCTAGGAAAAGGTCTTGACTGTCATACTGAACTGTTGCATCCCTCATTTTCTGCTTAATATCAGAGGCTAGATTCCCTCCGACCTATTAACCAATTAAAACCAACTCCTAGAACTTAAACATTAATCTCATCTAGAAACTAGGGTCTACCCCCCTTGGCTTCCCTAGGAGTTATCCTAGATGGAAGAGGTTCAAGTCAAAGTGACAATGTGGACTTTGAACCTAGGAATTGTGCCTCCGAGGAAACACTAAGTGAGTAGGAATTAGCTCACGTTTGCAAGTGTGTATAAGGATGACAACATCTTTGGTGCCGTTGTCAGGGATAAAGCATTTATCCTTAGTCAAAATGACTTAACTCGTTCTTTTAGAACTAAACAATAAAACCTTTAGTCTATAAAATTCTTTGAACTTGCATTGGTTGATTTCGTGTGAATATTTTCCAAGTGGTGACTCCATTGAACAAATATGTCAGGTATATTACTAGGAACATTGCACAAGGTTTGATTTACTCTTTTTCGGAACTCGAAAAGGTTTATAGAAGGAGGATAAATCGCCTTGCTCCTATGAGGCTACTTGAAAGTCTTGGAGAAGAAGCACTCACTGATATCCAATTCTTGTTCCAAACTAATAATCAACCAAATGTGAATAATTCCACTAATACTCCTAACGCAACCATGAGTGTCTTTTTGAGGCCTTTGAATTTTGCAGCAATCCAAGGTGCCCCACACCAAGTCCCTAAGAAATCCATAGACAAGTTACCTATGTTTCAGGGAAACAATGCAATGAGTGCAAAGTCTCACATCTTGAATTTCCAGATGTGTTGAAAGATATTGTAGAGGTCATAGTTAAGAAGATGTAAAGATGACCCTTTTTGTGTATTCAATAGAAGGTGATGTTGTTGAATGGTTTACAGATTTTGATCCAGTTAAGTTTATAACCCTTGATTTGATTTTGGAAGAATTTAGGAAGAGATGGGGTGATCAGAAGGAACATAGGTTTCAGTGAGTCATCCTCACTTCTAGCCACAAGAAAGAAAATGAAACCGTTGAAGAGTTCAACACTAATTTTAACAGTTTGGTGAAGAGTCTTCATGATTACATAAAATCCTTAGATGTTGTAGTCTTGATATATTATATGGAGGTTTTTGAGGTTGAAATGAGGTATGACTTAAAGGATAAGGATCCTCAGAACTTAAAAGTAGCACAAGCCACAACTATCAAAATATATAAGAACATGCAGGATGCTACGAAGTCTAACATTCCTGGTTTTACTAGAGGATCTTCTTCCCAAATGTTTGATGAGAAGAAGAATAATGTTGAATCTCAGAAACCCTCTAGTGATGGAATTAATGAACTCACTCAATTGATTAGACAAATGGAAATTAATCATGCTAATCAATTGAAGGAACATGTTAGTCAGATGAATGCCATGCAGAATAGGTTGATAGCCATGGAGAGGGTTCGAAATAATAGGCCCCAACATAGGCCTAATGATAAATGGCCTAATAAACGCCCCCCCCCAGGATCAAAGACAACCAAATCCATTTGAATCCACTAATTGGGTTGACCACCAGGCTATTCATTATTCTAGACCTTGTGAGAAATTTCATGATGAGTCAACTTGCCAAGTCTTCATTCACCTTAGTAGTGAGACGAGACCTTATGGATCTAAGAATGAACGAGTTAATATGTTTGGTCATGAGTATAATGTTGGCATGTATGATTGGATGGGTTTGGATGAACATAACGAGGGGGAAAACATCATGAATTGCATGAGTGATGTTGTGGTGAATAGGGAAACATAAAAGTTTGGTCCTAAGCCTACTCCACAACAAGTAGCTGAAATGGCTAAGTTTAGAGGAATTACCTACCAAAGGAATGGAAATAAAATTCAAAATCAAGAAAACATTCCCAAGGTAGTTCCAACTCCCCCTAACTCAAATGTGTATGAAAATTTGGAATTGAAGATTGACTTAGGAGGATGGTTAAGTAATGCAAAGATGTTGGTTCATGTGTCTGAAATAATGAATATTCCTTCTCAGAGGGAGAAGCTACTAAGAGCTATAGATTTTCCTTCTTAGAAAAGTGTTGACATTCCAACAACAAGAACTTATCAGGATGCACCAGTGATTTTGCAAAATATGCATAGGGGAAATGAAAATAATAGACCTTTCTTCTTGTCCTTGCTTGTGAATGATTATATTCTTCATAATTGTATGCTTGATTCAGGAGCTACCTCAAACGTTATGACTAAACGAGTAATGGAACAGTTGAACTTAAGGATATCTAGGCCTTATCATAACATTTTTGCTATGAATAGAAGAACCATAGAGGTGCATGGTTTGATTAAGAGATTACAAGTACACTTAGTTGCATTCCCAGATATTATGATTGAGATGGGCATTGTTGTGATTGATGTGCCTGACACTTGGGGTATGTTTCTAAATAGAAAGACAGCTGCAGATTTAGGTGGTAATTTACAGATGGATTTAACTTATGCCACCATTCCAACTCCAAATGGTTTAACTTTAAGATTAAATAGAGATTTGGAGATAAAGTATCATGTGGAAGATCCTAGGAGGAAAGACAATGAGATTATGTATCGAGAAATAGAAATGGGATGCTATGAGATAGAGTCTACTCCCATAACATCTGCCAAGATGGAACTTAATAATAGACCCCCAAGCACTTGTAATGTTTGGGACCCCATGGATTCTTTTGATGGACTTTTTCTTAAGGAAGATTTGGATAAGACAGATAATGGTTTGCCTCCTTCAGAATTAAAGTCAAAGTTTGATTTGTCAGTTGGAAATGTGTTATCATCTCAACCTTCATCAAATGAATTAGTGATATGTTAGAACCAATCAGATGGCATTCTTGGGCCACACCCTCCTTATTTTTTAGAAATTGGGAAAATTAAAGATAGATATTATGATGAAAATCTGATGGAAAGCATTAAGGATGATAAGTTTAATAGTTTAAAAGTAAAGTATATCATCCCTAAGAAAAGATATGCCAAGACTTTTAAAGAAAAATTGAGTTCACAGACTCCGCACTTGGCACCTATGGAAGACCATCATAAAAATTTTAAGGGGAACTACCCCAAGTGGCCTAAGGATAGAAACTGGGATTCACATGGAAAAATCAGAAGTCAACATAAAGTGTATCAGTCTTCTAACAACTCTTCTCATCTAGTAGGATGACATAAAGTCAGACATGCTAGTGAGAGGACTCCTCTGTGAAGTGTTCTTCATATGGGTACTTGGTGTCCAAAGGGACACCCTCTGTAACGTATCTCTAACCATTCTCCTTGTATTTCAATTTTGTATTATATCATTTATTATGTTGATATGTACTTAGAATTATTTTTGTATTATAGATTCATTTGTATTTCTAGATGTTGTACAATAATTATTTTGTTTTGTAAATGTTTTTTATAGAATTTTATTTATTCACTTATTGAATATATGTATTCTTATGTTGGATATTGGTGAGCACCTTTTAATAGATGTTGGATTCTCATATGCTCTCCGTCCCATATGAGAAGATCGAACACTTCCTCATGTGGAGCCAGATGTTGACTGCCTATTCAACTAGGGGGTAAATTCCATGTACCATGAATATATGCATCATCATATGCAAATAAGTTGAAGACTTTTTGGTTCTATAGGGAATTTTTTGCTCCAACACACAGTTTTATAAGCGGGATTTCTGCACCCCTGCGTGGGTTTATAATGTAATAGGTTTGCATGGATCATGGTTGGGTCAGTTTCCTTAGGATTTATTCATTAGGAGAGTTCCTTTAATTGAGTGTTTTTTATCCTCAGGAGGTTAATTTGGCCTAATCAGCCTTATTGATTTCCCTTGAGTTTTTCACTCCCACTGGCAATAAATCCTCTAAAGTGGTGAAAGGCGTTCTAGTGAATTCATTCTCTGGTAGCTAGTGTTTAGGAACGATAGAAATGACCATTTAAGACAACACAACAAGTTTCGTTAATTTTAGTCAAGTCTAGATAGTTTTTTTTAATTAATTAAAATTTCCTAAGGCTGGAATTTTAATTAATTAATTAATTAATTGTTTTTGATGAAAAATTGTAAACTCTAGGTTCATGGGATTTTGGTAGGGGTATTTGTACTCAAAATAAATGGAATAATACCCCCTACACCCTTATACCAAGTTTCGGCTCAGTCAGACAAGTTTTGTTAGGGTTTTGTCCACTTAGGAGTCTTAGTCAGATAAAAGCAATTTTAATTGCTAAACCCAAGACATGCGAAAATGTCAATTTTGTAATAAATGATCAAATAAGGTAAATTAAAGGTGAAATTTGATTGAGAGAGAAAACCTAACCTACCCAACCCCACTTCCTAACCTTTACACACCTTTTACCCAACTTTTAATTAATTCCCACCTTGGGATTTGCACCCCTCATTGAGGAAATGCGTTCCCTTTATTTTGAAACTTAGTAACTAATATTTTAAATGATTTATGGGTCCCTCCTTCCACATGTGCGCCCTTCCAACACCTCTCATGTTCCATTTAGGAGTTTTCCAACACACTCCCTCAAAGCATGTGCTTTCCTTCCACAACCTCACACAATCATCTTGGAAACTTGCGCCCTCACCTTTGAAGAAAGATGGAAACATCTTCTTTAAAGCAGAAGTTTGATTTTAGGGAAAGGCTTGGGTCTCCTTCTTGACCAATTCACCTTATTTATGGTGCCACTTCACCTCACAACTCACTCACTTGTCATTTCTCCTCATACCCTAAAAGCTACATGCCTTCCCTAACTAGTTGTCTCTTGCCTTGGATTTTGGACAAGTGTAAGAGATCCAAGAGGGGTCTCCTTAACCTCTCATGCTATTTAAGAGACCTCTCACTCCCTCATTATTCACAATTCTTCACAGTATTGTTATGCTACCAAATTCTCTCCCTCTCCCTCTCTCTTTCTCTCATTATTATCATCTTGCTTCACTGGTTTTGTTCTTGAAGATCTTGGAGAAACTTTGTTGCTACAACCTCTTCCCATTGGACAATAAAGAAAAGAGCTTTGGAGGAATCATGGAATGCGAAACTTGTTCTTGGTGTTCTTGTCTATTGTGAGGTGATATCATTTTTTGAATCTTTTGTATATTGATCAATAGTTGCTTAAGTAAATTAGTTTACTAGGCTAGGTGAGGAAATAGTGTAGTTTCCCATCTATATGTTTTGTATATGCTAATAATATAAACTATGTTTTATTATTTTTTCATGCAAGATATCATCTGTTGTTTCATCTCACATTTGATTTAATTTTTGCAGATCATCTCTAAGGAGTTGTTGGGATAGGTTCAAGGACGAATCTACCCTCATCTTTACTAAAACTTAACAAGCATTTTTTGTTTTTCTTCCTCCTTCTATCATATTTTGATTTTGGTATCTAACTTTCTTAGATAGTTCAATAATTCAATATAAAATTATGGTTTTTACATGTGGGAAGTTTCTGTTGAAAACCAGAAATTTCATAACTTTGTTGAGTGTGTTGCAGCACAAATCAACAAGCAATAGCTTGCTGATTTTTGCAGGTTATTGCCAGGCTAAGGGTACATGTTGCCCAAGTTTCAAGCACAACACACCTTCCAGTACCTCCTTTCCAAGTGGTAACAGTTTCTCCTCTTCCTCTTTCATCTAAAAACTGTAAGCAAGCCCAAAGGAGTGTACCCAAGTGGTTTGCATTCTTTTCCTTTTAGTCTTTACTTTGCAAGTTTAGTTAGATTTCCTTTTTGTATTTCCTTTCTTAGTTTATCTAGTTTAGTTTTGTTTTCTTATATTCATGCTTAAATATAAAATAATCTAGAGTAGATCTCACACCTAATAGCTAGCATAGAGCCCGTGGATGCTTAGATTAAATATTCATTTTTAGTTGCATGCAAGATTTAGTTTCTTTAATCTTTATCGTACTCATGTGCATGCAAACTTGGGTTTCATAAAGGCTTAAAAAAATCATCATTTACATTTCCGCACATTATTTTCATTGCTTTATGTTTCACATGCAACAATCTCGCTAAAGCATTTAACTTGCAAATCTTGTCCTTTAAAGGCTTAAGCCTTCACAATCGTCATTTTTAGTTTCACAAGCATCTTCAGTTCTTAACATTTACATGAAATAACTTCATAAATTAAGGACTTAACTTGCAATTTCACTATTTAAGAGTTCACACTCATATCTTTCAATTTCAGTGTTTTGGCACTTTTTGAGCAAGCTACAAGCACTCAAACGCACTTCAAGACCTAGCTCATAGTTTAGTAATTAATTTACTAGACTTAATAGGACACCATTACCAACCATCTTCACCATTTAAAATGGGGTCGAAGGAAGGAAACAAAAGGTGCTAGGCCGAGGACAGTCTCATGATGCACGGTGTCCTTTCCGGGAGTACTCTGATCTTAGGATTGACCTGTGAAGCTAGGGTGGGCCTCATTGCCTAACTTCTTGAGCATCCAACAATCACTTGGTAACTAGGGGAGGAAAGTTTTGGGTTGACATTTAGATAGGATTAAAATAAATGTCACCTAATCACTTAACTTAATCTTTGGTCTATAACATTGGCAATTTACATTTTACACTTGCAAGCACACTGATCTCATTATATTTATATCTCATGGAAGTTCTTTTAGGTGTTGTAGAATAATTATCTAAGTGGTTATATCTCTTGTTTGGAATATTTTATATCTTCAAGCCTTTCATCGATCTTGTATTTGTGGTGTGATCCCTCAAGAAGTGTGCATCCGCTTGGAGGCACTCTCTTGACTAGGTCTTGAGTTCTTTATGTCTTTATGCCATTGATAAGCAGTCCAATAGAGTTATATTTGTTGTGAGCATGCTTGGCTTGATGTGTTGATGGTTATTTCATCTTGAGTATCTTCTTTTCCTGCACATTTCAAGAAAAATGTTAGTATAGTGTACATATTGTATTTATTGTAACTAGCTTAGTCTAAATCTGTATATCTTAGACATTCTTTCTGTATACCTTGTATCTAGTCTAGTTTAGCTTTTTATATCTCACATATTCTTTTGTATCGAGTTTTATCTATCTTATTGTAACATTTGTAAACTGGTAATTCTTTTTTAACGAATCCTCCTTTAACTTAGTTGACCCCTTGCCCAATCTTAGGCACTAGTCTTAGTTTCCCTAGGAAAAGGTCTTGACTGCCATTCTTAACTATTGCATACTACATTTGATGCTTAACATCATAGGCTAGATTCCCCCCAACCTGTTAACCAATTAAAACCAACTCCTAGAACTTAAACGTTAATCTCATCTAGTAACTAGGGTCTACCCCCTTTGGCTTCCCTAAGAGTTAGCCTAGATGGAAGAGGTTCAAGTCAAAGTGACAGCGTGGAATTTGAACCTAGGCATTGTGCCTCTGAGGAAACACTAAGTGAGCATGAATTAGCTCACGTTTGCAAGTGTGTATAAGGACCTACTTTTCAAGTACTAGTACCTACTTTTCTCTAGTCATTTGAGTATTGCAAGTCTTATTGTATGTATTATTTATGCAATTTTTCTATATGCTTGGGTTATCATAGTTTTCTCTGTTGAATGTAGTTATAATGTTATTAAAATAAAAGTACAACTAATTGTTAGTGTTTTTTATAATATTATTGAAATCACTTATCATTTGAATATATGAACTTTTCCTAATTCAAAAGGTATTATCTTTAATTTTATTCAATCATATATATTTTTCTCCTAATCAGGATAGGATTGTTTTAATCTAGGAATGCATCTTAGAATAGTAGTAGGTAGCATAGGTTAGTTTAGTTTCAAAATTTAATTCATCCGAGAACCTTCAGTTCTCATATTCATATTTATATAGAAAAATTAGAGTGGAAACTAGGCCCACATACTGGTCGTAAACTCCATCACAAACAAGAGTCATTCTAATTGGGACTTTCCATCAGGAATTCTCCCTTACCTTTTTGACAGGCCTTTTAGACCCGTCAACAAAAGGATTACCACCCTCATGGGGATATAATATAATATCATCCCATTTCTTCTAAGTATCCTAGCACCTATTGTGTTCTTGTACCATCATCCTATTTCTCAAAATAATGGAATTGAAAAGATTAAACAAGAGTTTTTATCTATTGGCATCATCTCTCCTAGTACTAGTACCTACTTTTCTCTAGTTGACATAGTTTTTAAAAAAGAAGGCACATGGTGCATGTGTCTTTATTTTCAATATATTAATACCTTAATAGACAAAGATAATTTTTCAATTTTGTTCATTGAAAATCTATTATATGAGCTGCATGGATCATAGTTATTCACTAAAATTGATCCCCACTCTCGTTATCACCACATTCACATGAAGGAATCCAATATTCCCAAAATGGATTGTTTCACTCATGATAGTCATGATGAGTTTTTGGTGATTCCTTTTGGTATTTGCAATGTTGAATCCACCTTTTAGAGACTCATGAACCACATCTTTAATCCCATTATACATTATTTTTTCATAGTCCTCTTTGATGACATATTGGTATACAACAAAAATTACATGGGACATGTGGATCAAGCCATACAACTTGATTGTAATCACCATTTCTTCCTCAAGTGTTATAAATGTTCTTTTGTTTCTTATAAATTTGAATACTTTGGCCACAATGATAGTGGGGATGATGTGCATGTTGATCCCAACAAAATTGATGCATTCAAAGATTGACCTCATCCCAAGACCCTCAAAATATTGCATGGTTTTCTCGGCCTCATAGATTACTACATGAAGTTTTTCTATAACTAGTATTACAAATAATTCCTTCAATTGGATAGAGGAGGTTGAACATTTTTTAGGTTTTAAAAGATGCAACATGTAATACACCAATCCTCACACTAACTTAATAAAATTAAAATATGCAACATGTAATACTTGGAGACATGTTGCATGTAATACAAAAATTACTAATAAAATTTAAGAAGACTCTCTGGTATCTGAATTCTTTCTGTAGGAAGTGCATAAATCATAATCCTTGGAAATTTCTTCGACCTTGTCCAGTGGCATTCTCTCAATTTGTAATTCCCCATCATATATCATTTTCATCAACTTCTCATTTGAATTCTCTTTGTGTAAGCATTTGTCATGGTGGAAATCTTTATTGGTTTTATCATGTACTTGTTTAGAATATCCTAATTTACTTCGTTCAAGTGTTCAATGACTTGCTTACTAGATCATGTAGCATACGTAACCCCTAAGATAAGTTATGCTAAAAAAATAAATATGGCATATCTATGATATCAAAATGTAGTATACCCAGGTCCCCTCCTAGGCCACGCCACACAATTTTACCACTCTAACAACTATGTTAACATTCTCAATAGGGCTCTCATAAAATTTTGTAACAGATGTGTCTTGCATATTCTACCATTATGCTAGCTAAAATACTACCATGCACCCATGCATATTCACATACATTCATAATTATTCATGTAGGAAATTCTTCAGTGAATTGTGTATCAACAAATAATTAACACAATGGAAAAATAATCAAAATTCACACACATTTAAGCATGATAGTGAAAACAAGATAATCATGGTATTTAACTTTTACAAAATCAACAACTAGTTGCAGAACTCATACGTTCATCCCAACCCTAGAAATTGTTGTTCTAGTTCTCAACAATAGGTCGCCCCTAAGCTAGGGCTATGAATCCACCAAGGAAAAATAACTTAGATGGGATAACTAAAATATAAAAACACATAGCTCAAATCAAGGCCAATGACAACAACTCCAACAATAGTTCCACCTCACAACCTCTCATTCCCCCCATCCTATCCCGACCAAGGAAATGCAATCCCTTCTCTTCTAGTGTATTCCTTTGGTTTTTCCCACTTCCCTTCCAGGGATTTAGAAACATGCAAGCCAGGAAGTCTCAGAGCTCCGTGGCACTAGAAACATGAGGCTATTGTAAAGGAGCTTACAAGAACCCACTAGGAAAATTCATAGGGAAAATCATTCCCAAAAATTCCTTTCTCTGGCTTTAGCCTTATCCAAGGCAACCCAAGGAAAATTTACTACCCAATCCACCTAGGATTCGTAGGTTCACTATCCTCATAGCTCTCATCTTACTCCTCCAATTTTGGTTCTAATTCTTCTCTCCATCTTGAACTATCCACATGTCAATAATCTCTCATTTTTTGAATAGCAGAATAATGATTAAAGAAGATTCTCTTTCCACTAAAACTCAACATTATAAATCCATTATATTTTAATGACACTTTCCACATAAGGAAATCCCCTTGATCCCACTTGGTAATTTGTTCCCTTCACTTAGGAACTTAGGATAAACATAACATAAATTCAAACTTGGAATTTTAGGAATAATATTTTATATTCATTGCAATAGCCCCCTATCTTAATCCCTTCTCATAATACCTTAGCCCCATTTATCTCTCATGTATTCCTAGCCCCCTCATACTCTTGTCATCCTTGGGCTTGAAATAATGATGTATTTTATTAATATGAGAGTGTGTGATTACAAAAACCAAAACTTACCTCACTGGACACAACATATAGGCTCACTATCCTAATATCACACAAGCACCATGGTATAAACATTCATACATACAAGGAACTCTATCCCCAAAACCATCATGGATCACTATCCTATATGAATAGGTGTACCTTCATTTACACAGTTACCACTTAGGGTATTGCATTACCTTCCCCATTATTTTATGCATTATCTATGCATTATATACAATGTTCATTCTAAAATTCTTCAAAAATCTCCAAAAATATGCAGGTAATCTTCCCGCATGGCTTCCTCATGCTCCCATGTAGTATATTTAGGACCATAGAAGATCCATTAGAACTTTACCAATCATATTACTCGATTATGGAACAAATTGAATTTCCTATCTAGTACGTACACTGAGTGAACTCAGAAGTCACATTTTGTCTCCACCTGAATCACAATCCAATCAATTACATGGTTAACATTAGGGAAATATTTCTTAAGTAATTACACATGGAATACATTATGCATATGCATAGATCCAGGAAATGCTAGCATGTACGCAACATGACTAATTCTTGACCAACAATATTTCAGATGGTCCATAGTAAAGTGTTGTCAAATGTGAGTAGTTCCCCAACTTCAGTGAACATATCTTGGCCTTAAATTTCAAAAACATGTGGTCACCCATTCTAAATTATCTATGATTTTTTCCTTTATCAACATAGATTTTCTTCCTATCCCATGCAACCTTCAAGTTCTTCTTAATATTGGCCATCTTCTCTTCCATATCCTTGAGAAACTTAGGCCCAACCACTACTGTGTCTACTAGGTTATCCCAACTCATTGGCTTAATGCACCTTATCTCATAAAGTGGTTCAAATGGACTCATATTTAACAATGATTGATATCCATTGTTGTATGCAAAATCCACCAAATGGAGGTAGACTTCCCACCTAGAAGGATTATCAATCACATACATTCTTAGCATATATTTAACCACTTGATTAATTATATCTATCTTCCCATCTCTCCCTGAGTGATATGATGTACTGAAGTTCATATTTGTCTCAAATCCCTTGAACAAAGATTTCCATAAGTTCTATGTGAACATGGGGTCTCTGTCAAACAAAATTTCCTTAGGTGCACCATGAAGCCTGAAAATTTCTCTCATGTAGATCTCTGCAATGTTTGCTACTGTATGTGTAAGCTTTATTGAAACAAAATGAGGTGCCTTTGTTAGATTATTGTAACACCTTGGGCTTTGATCCCCCATATTAAATAATGTATTTTTACATTGTCGAGATGCCAAAGTTCCCAAATAATTATGAAAAGGCTAGTGTGCCTAAGAAATGTAATTTTTTGATCATTATTAATAATACATGCATCATTGGTTGCTAGATGGACAAGGACTAGAGTTATAGGGGGCTATGATTCCACAAGAGAGGAGGCTTGAGGGGCTAAGTGGTTATTTATTTTATATTACCCATTTTGTGTAATGGGGGGGGAATCAGTTACATGAGCTCTTCGGGGAAGGCTAAAAGGTTCTTGATCCCCACAAATTACAGAAACCCATCCTTGGTCTGTGGAAGGGGTTCTCCTGTTGGAAAATTCTCTCATTCATTTTGGTCATTCTCTCACTCTCATTCCTATCCCCATTATGGTTTTGTTGTTGGTTTCCTCACGCGTTCATTCACCCGATTCGTTCACTGTTCATCCTCTCTCGTGGATTCTGCACTCCATTCATTCCTTCACTCACTCATATTTCCTCATTTTCGTGTCTTGGCTTGGGAAAGGAAGACAAACTATTGAGGAACAACCATGGTTGTTGGCTGTAGATATTGTTGGTGTAATCCATCCATGATTGGAGGCATGCATGTCTGAGATGTTTGGCCTATGTTCAAATTTGATTGCAACTGCAAGTCTTGAGAGTCCTAGCATGGATATTTTGGACCAACTGCATTGGAGACCTAGAAGGAGAGAGACTTCCTAAGGGAATACGTGGCAGAGAAGGGTGTAGGTCCATTCTCTTGGGTGGTGTAGGCTGGGTAGAATAGATTTGGGTACTTGGATTGTTGTGAGTGTTGGAGAATCCTATGAGAGCTTGAGTGCTCACTAGTTTGGGAAGCCAAGTAACACTCTCGAATCGTCCTTGTGGATTCATATCCCTCACTTGGGCATGACATTATTGTTGATATTTGGAACAACAGTGTCTACGGTTGGGTGGAACATCCTTGGTCTACATCCAATTGGTGTCTTCTTTTATAAGAGATAAGTGCTCTCTGTTATGGTTTCCTTTGATTGTGTTTTTATTTCCACTGCATATCAAACTAATATACCTGAGATCTATACCTATAATATGCATGATTGTTAGTTAATGTTGTGCATGATATATTGTGCATGTCTTCTATTTTGTGGTATGAATCTTGATCATTGCATGTATGTATTTTATTCTTCATTTTTAATTAATTTTTATCATAGTTTCAAAATCATCTAAGAGGTGTGTTCTTGGTGTGGCATTCTTGGCCTGTGGGAGGTTGGGTATTTTTAGAGTAGAATTGTAGTGGACTTTCCCATCTTGGGTGATTGGGGATATTACAAATTGGTATCAGAGCTTCTGGTTCAAACACCAGACCGTTACGAGCCAGAACAAGTGTGAATTGGGAAGATTCACTGTCACAAATTTATGTATATTTGTGAGAATTTGGGGAAAAACGGTGGAAGCATTTGAGTGAAATCCCCCAAATTCATGAACATATATGAGTTTGAATGATTCTAGGATTATCTAAGAAGTTAATGGATTCAGTCTACAGAGTTGTGGAGCCGAATTCAACTTAGAAGGTCAAAACATTTGAATTTTAATAGTCGGTATACTGCTGGACAAATTTTGGTGAAATTACCAATTGGTGGCAGGGATTGATTCGGCAATTTGAAAAATGAGGAACATCAATGTTGCTATTCATTTCAGTGATTTTGGGAATTGGAGAAAATCAACAATCAAGATCATCTTGGCCGGGAGATCAACGACCCAGATTCACCTATGATTTTGTCAAAATTTCTAAGTGTGGAAGTTTTCCAACAAAAATCATCGACGGTCGATGATCTTGGGTCGATGAATTGGGTGAAGGGTTGAATATAGACCAAGTAAAATCTCCAATAGTCAATGACCGATGGTCAGGGATCAACAGATTCTGGTGATTTTTTTATTTTTTCCTGAACAAATAAAATCTTCGATCGTCGATGATCGATGGTCGGGGATCGACATAAAACCTCCAGAGTCTCAAACTCTAGAGTAAATATAGACCATTCATATTTAAGGACATATGTTTGTAGATAGTACTTTTCGGGGATTCGATGTTCAAGGGATTCTTGGTGTAGTGTGGAGAAGTCTCCAGCAGTTTCGAAGTTCCGAAGTCCTGAAGTGAAGAGGCACTAGAGTGACATGGCATGTTGATGTCACCTAGGGTGACATGGACACACTTGATTCTCTCCAAGTGTCACCATGTTTCATGATTTTCAAAGACTGTTCGTGCAAGTTAGTATATGACATGTGTCACTCATCGAATAGGGCCATGTGTACATGCCTTATTTTCTTCCACATAGCACCCCCTTGGTGCTTAGGTCACCAGTTCAATGTTCTGAAGGAACAAAGTGTGATGAAGGTGAAACCCCCTGAATCTCTGAACAACGGAGTAAATCCTCACCATTGATTGGGAGAGGACACATGGCAGTAGATCTTGTAGTCCGGAGACTTGGAAATCTAGAGGATTCAAGGCATAAACAGTTGGGGTCAAGGAATCCCGAAGGCCTAAAGGATGAAGTCCATATTATCCATTGATTACAGTATACATTTGGTGCAAGATCCCAAGTTCCGGAGACTTGGTACTCTAGAGGATTTGAGTTGCAGGTTTCTTGAGTCGAGAACTCCAGAAGGTTGGAGTTAATCTCCACCGTTGATCAGGGGGTGATACGTGGAGGAGGGAGAGGACCTATGGTATTTCAAAACTCCAGGAGATCTTTGGAGAGGTGCTTGGGAAAGCCCCAAATCTCGAATATGTGAAGGAAATCCTAGTCGTTGAGTGGGACAGGATACGTGGCAATAGATCCTGCGATCCAGAGACTTGGCACTCTGAAAGAGTTGAGAGTGTGGACAGTTTGAAACTTATGAATCCCGAAGTTCCATAGCTTATGTTGACCATCGATATTATCCCTCGATTGATTTTAAACCACATGATCTCAGATATAGTAATTCTAACATAGAAGAGTGCCAGGAAGGATTTGGCCCGCAGTTTCAAGCCGTGTTCACTTGGGAAAGTGGTTTGAAGGAAGCGCCTATGCAAAATTGATTTCTGTATCAGCCCATAGATAACATGGAAGTTTTATTTATATATATTCTTCATGATTTGAAAAGATCTATAGCATTATTGACAATTTTTTTTATCATATGCTTAATTATGACAAAATGGTCACTTTCATATTTTGCAAAATTAAGGGGTTTAAGATTATGAGCTCAGAATGTGTATTGAATAAATGGAAGAAGGTGAGGGAGCCTCCAACCATGATAAAGAGGGTAAATGTCAAAATATCAGAGTTGGTAATGTAGAGACAGAGTCCAACGAACACAAGGGTTAAGGGGAGCAAGAAACATTGATAGAAATTATGAGAAGCCTCAAAATAGAAGTGCAGAGATACAAGGAAGACAATGAGAGGTTGATGAGAGACAAAAGTCAGATAAATGCTTGAGTGTTGTAGAGACAAACAAGGAATGGCTCAAAGAAAGAGGAAGAAGGTAGGTGTCATGAAAGAAGAGATGATCGTGGAAGAGAGGGTTATTCCAAAAGTGATAGCACAACTCATAGACACCACTCACCTCCTTCCTCAACAATAAATTTTTATGCATATGAATATTCCTTAAGAGATCCAGAGGTGTCTCATGTTAGGCATCAAATAAGGAGATATGAGGTAGACAGTCTGTAAGGAGAGATGAGGAATCTCAGGCCACCATCCATTGATGGTGAAAGAGAAAGGGAAGATGATGTTGAAGCATGTTTGCTTAGACTCAGGAGATTTTTCCGATTGCATAACTATTCATCCAATATAGAAGCCAGAATTGCCACCTACCACTTACATGGGAACGATGCTATGTGGTGGGATCAACTGAAGCAATTTGAACATGTTAATGAGAATAGGATCACTTGGAAGTAGTTCACGAAGTATTTCCAGAAGGAGTACCTCTCAAAGCATTTTTATGACAAGAAAATGCAAGATTTATTTGAACATAGGCTGGAAATCATGACCATGGAAGAATATGAGAAGAATTTCTTGGGGTTTTAAAAATATGTTTGGTTTATAAACGATGAAAAGGTGAAAATACTTAGTTTTTTTGGTTTACTTCCATCCTTTTATAAAGAAAATATTTAGTATGATGAGCCCAATACCTTGACTAAGGCTATAAGGAAGGTTAAATACATGTATGAGCAAGGACAGGGAAGAGAGTCCATGCATAAATATTGGAAGGACAAGAAGAAGGAAAATTCTTATCAGAGGAGGAAGGGATTCAAACCTCCTTTCAATAGAAATAAGCCTAATAAAAATCATCAAGACCAATATGCTAAGGATGATTCCTAGAAAGAAGACTCCTTGGAGAAAAGGGGAAGACCACCAATCCAATGTTGGGGATGCAAAGAAGATCACTTGTACAAGGATTTTCCACATAGAAAGGATAGAGTGAATATTGTGCAAAACATCCAAGAGGCTACAACAGTCAGATGCATGGGAAGAATTTATGAAGCCTTAGATGATCGACAAGAATAATACCAATCCAACATGATCGAGGTGGAAGGTAAGATCATAAATCAGTCTATTGTTTTTTTAATTGATTTAGGAGAAAGTCATTGTTACATTGATGGTAAAATAGTGGATAGTTTACTTTTGGAGAAAAGTAATCTTGGAAAATCAAGTTTGGTTCAACTAGCCACTGGAACCAAAAGGAGAATCCATGAGGTGGTCAGAAGTTGTTCCATAAGTCGTAATGGTGTGAATATTAGTGTTGATATAAATATCATACCATTGGGGTCTTATGATATTCTAATTGGAATGGTGTAAGGCCTGTGCACACAGAGCCTCATAAAAATAAATATAAATACATAAATTATTTCTAATTTACTTCTTTATTTACTGTTCCAACATAATAACAATGTTCAGTAGTATAATAATGAACAAAATAATGAGCATAATGAACAACATAATAATGAACAACAACATAATGAGCATAATGAAAATCATAGTAATGAACAACAACATAATGAGCATGAGGTATTTACCTCAACCCGATGGTGAACCTGAAGCTGATGAATCCTGCCCAAACTGAGTAACCTCCCAGCCAACTAGGAACAACCTCTTTGGCTCCCTAGCCCCAGGAATCCTTACGGTTTTCTGTCCCCCGAGCCCAAAATTCCCAACAACCACAATGCCAATGTGAGATTCCTCAAACAAAACTATAAGCAAAACTATTGCAGCCAGAAACTGTTTCCTCCCCTCCTCCTTCTTCCTCTCCAAATTTTCTTCCCTTCCATAAACCAAAAATATCACCCGAAACCAAAATATGCCCTCTCTCGGTTCTCTCTTCTCCCTTATCTTCCTCCCTCGAATCCATTTCCCCAAACGCATTACCCCCCATTAATTCCTCAACCACCTTATCCCTCCCATTAATTGGCTCAACTACCAATAATAATGATTTTATAATAAAGTGTCCATAAATCTATTTTAATAATTCATTAAACTAATATTTATTATTCATGGTAATTAAATAATTAATTAGGGTTGTTACAAATGGATTGGTTGGAAAAGCATCATGTTTTCCTACATTGTCATAGTAAGACATTTACATGTCTTAATGGAGATGGAAAACATAGCACTGTGAAAGGAGTTCCAAGACCCATCTCTATAAGGGAGATTTTAGCCTTACAACTGAAGAGATCTTTCAGAAAATGATTTCAATTGTATGCAACCCGTGTGGAGGAGCCATAAAAGACAAAGGGGCCAAGCCTTGAAGATTTCTCCATACTCCAAGAATTTGAGGATGTATTCCAAGAAATACTAGGGTTTCCATCAAAAAGGGAAATATATTTCTCTATTGATCTAGTGCCAGGATTTGCCCCACTGTGAAAAACACCTTACATAATGAGTACTCCAGAGTTAAAAGAATGACAAATGCAGTTGGAGGAATTATTGAAGAAAGGGTACACACACCCAAGTGTTTCACCTTCGGGAGCACCAATACTCTTTGTCAAAAAGAAAGATGGAACCTTGAGGTTGTGTATTGAGTTTTGACAACTGAATAAGTCTACTATAAAGAACAAGTATCCTCTACCCAGAATTGATGATCTCTTTGATCAGCTAAGAGGAGCAAAGATATTTTCAAATATAGACTTGAGATCAGGATACCATCGGGTAAGAATCAAGGAAGAAGACATCCATAAGACAACCTTTAGAACCATGTATGGGCATTATGAATTTGTAGTGGTGCCATTTGGATTGTCCAATGCACTAGTTGTCTTTATGTGCTTAATGAATGGCATATTCAAGAATTATTTGGATAAGTTTGTCATAGTATTCCTAGATGACATGCTATTCTATTCTAAGTCTAAGGAGGAGCATGGACATAACCTAAGATTGGTATTTCAAGTGCTGAGAGAACATAAATTGTATGCCAAGTTGAGTAAGTGTTCTTTTTACCAAGAACATATCCATTACTCGGGGAGCATTATTTCAGAAGAAGGGTATAGCAGTAGATCCTGAGAAGATTGAAGCCATTAGAGGATGTCCAACACCTAGGAATGTTTCAGAAGTCATATATTTTATGGGGTTAGTTGGTTACTACATAATATTTATAGCAGGTTTCTCTAAGATTACTCATTCCATCACTTCTTTGCAAAACAAGGGAATTAAATTTGAATGGAAAACAAAATGTGAAGAAAATTTTGATTTGCTGAAGGAATTACTTACTAGTGCACCTATTTTGAAGATTGTTGACCCAAATGAGAATTATGTGGTATGTACAGATGCATGGAAGGAAGGACTCGATGGAGTCCTCACTCAAAATGGACATGTCATTTGTTATGAGTCCAGAAAGCTTAAAGAGCATGAGAGGAATTATGCCAAATGATTGGGAGCTTGCTGCCATTGTTCACGCATTGAATATGTGGAGGCATTATCTCATGGGAAAGAGATTTGAATTAAGAACAAACCATAGTGGTCTGAATTATATTTTTGAACAACCAATTTTGAATGCCAGGAAAACAAGATGGCTGGAATTTTTAAGTGAATATGACTTTGATATCAAGCATATCAAAGGAAAACAAAATAAAGTTGTTGATGCACTTAATAGAAGAGTGCATCTCATGCATGCTACATTTGTTAGTATGCATCAATCGAACTTGAAGAGCATAATTTTAGATGTTGTTGTTACAGATCAAAATTACCTACATGTAAAGGAAATCTTACAGCAAGGAGATGTACAACAAAAAATGAAAGAGTATGAGATGAAGGAAGATGGATTACTTATGCATAAAAATAGAATTTTTGTTCCTAGTTCTAGAGAACTTAGGAATTTGGTATTAAAGGAAATGTATAATGTTCCATATGTTGGACATCTTGGTTACCATAAAACAATTACAACAGTAAGAAGCCAATTCTTTTGGCCGGGGATGAAAAATGATGTTGTTTACTACATCACCAGATGTATGGAATGTCAGAGAGTAAAGGTTGAGCATAGACACCCAGCGGGTTTGCAATAGCCATTACCAATTCCAGAGAAGAAATGGGAAGTGATAACCATTGAATTTATAACTAAATTGCATAGGACAACAAGGCAACATGATTCAATCATTGTAGTGGTTGATAAATTGACAAAGGATGCTCATTTTGTTCTTGTAAAAACAAATCATACAACAACTAATATTGTAGAAATTTATATGAAGGAAATTGCTAGGTTGCATGGGATACCTAGGACAATTGTCCCAGACAGAGACATGGCATTTACTTCAAATTTATGGAAGGGATTATTTAAAGGATTTGGTACAAATTTTAACTATAACACAACATACCATCCACATTAAAATGGGCAGACATAGAGGGTCAACCGAGTAATTGAAGACATGTTGAGAATGTATGTGATGGATAAGCCATCTAAGTGGGAAGATTACTTGCACTTGGTTGATTTTTCATACAATAATGGGTATCAAGATTCATTGAAGGTGAGCCCATTTGAAGCCTTGTATGGTAGAAAATGCAGTACTCTAGTAAGTTGGGACAACCCAGTAGATAGAGTGGTACTTGGGCCAAAATTGCTCAAGGAGATGGAAGACCAGATGGTTAAGATTAAGCATAATTTAAAGGCAGCTCAAGATAGACAGAAGGTTTATGCTGATAAGAATAGGGAAGCAAGAGAATTTAAAGTAGGAGAGCATGTGTTGTTGAAAGTAAATCCCAAGAAGAGCTGTTTGAAGTTGGGCATTTGTACAAAGTTGGAAGCCAGATACTCTGGTCCATTTGAGATATTGGACAGAATAGGGCCAGTTGCATACATGTTTGCATTGTCTGTTTCCATGAAAGTGCATAATGTATTTCATGTCTATTTTCTAAAGAAATATGTACATGCTCTTAACCATGTTGTTGATTGGCATCTGATTCAGGTAGAGACAGAGGGAGACTTTTAGGTTTAGCCAATGTGAATACTGGACAAAAAAATCAAAATTCTCTGGAATTGAGTTATAGAGATGGTAAAATTTCAGTGGACCTGCTACGGTCCTGAAGATGCTACTTGGGAGCATGAAGATTCCATGCAGACAGAGTACCTGCAGATTTTTGAATAAATTTTGAGATTTTGATCTTTGTTTCGTATATGCACTAAGGACAGTGCCAAAATAAGGGGGAGGGGATGTAACACCCCGGTTTTGAGCCCCCATATTAAATAATGTATTGTTACATTGTCGAGAGGCCAGAGTGCCCAAAAAATTATGAAAAGGCTAGTGTGCCTAAGAAATGTAATGTTTTGATCATTATTAATAATAAATACATCGATGGTTTCTAGATGGACAAGNGGATCAATTACATGAGCTCTTGGGGGAAGGCCAAGAGGTTCTTGATCCCCACTAATTGAAAAAACCCGTCCCTGGTCTGTGGAAGGGGTTCTCCCATTAGCAAATTCTCTCATTCATTTTGGGCATTCGCTCACTCTCATTCTCGTCCCCATTCTGGTGTTGTTGTTGGTTGCCTCACGTGTTCTTTCACCTGATTTGTTCATTGATTTTCCTATCTTGTGGAGTCTTCACTCCATTCATTCCTTCACTTACTCATCTTTCCTCATTTTCATGTCTTGGCTTGGGAAATGAAGACGAACTGTTGAATAAAAACCATGGTTGTTGGTTGTAGAGATTGTTGGTGTAATTCAACCATGATTAGAGGCATGCATGTATGAGATGATTGGCCTATGTTCAGCTTTGATCACAACTGCGAGTCCTGAGAGTCCCAGCATGGAGATTCTGGACCAGCTGCACTAGAGCCCTGGAAGGAGAGGGACTGCCTGAGGGACTACATGGCAAAGAAGGGTGGAGTTATATTCTCTTGGGTGGTGCAGACTAAGTAGAAGAGAGCTCTGTACTTGGATTGTTGTTAGTGCTGGAGAAGCCTATGAGAGATTGAGTCTTGACTGGTTTGGGAATCCAAGTAACACTATGGAACCGTCCTTGTGGATTCATAGCCCTGGCTCGGGGGTGACATTGTTGTTGAGACTTGGAAGAACAATGTCGACGGTTGGTTGGAACATCCTTGGTTTGCAGCCAGTTGGTGTCTTCTTTTATAAAAGATAAGTGCTCTATGTTATGGTTTATTTTTCTTATGTTTTTATTTCCGCTGCGTATCAAATTAATATACCTGAGATTTTAACTTATAATATGAATGCTTGTTATTTAATGTTGTGCATGGTATATTGTGCATGTATTATATGTTGTGGTATGAATCTTAATCATTGCATGTATTTATTTCATGCTTCTTTATTAATTAATTGTTATCAGAGTTTCAAAATCAGCCAAGAGGTGCGTTCTTGGTGTGGCATGCCTGGCCCATGGGAGGTTGGGTATGTTTTAGAGAAGAATTGTAGTGGCATTTCCTAGCTTGGGTGGCTAGAGACGCTACACTTATCCACCACCACCATGATGGAATCATGTTTCTTAAGTTTCCTAGGAAGATCGGTAATGAAATCAAATTTCACCACTTCCCATTGCCACTTAGGAATGGAAATGGGTATAAATATTTTGAGGATGTATTTTAATATATGTATCCCATACTTTATAGTTAAATTGAATATAATTTAAAACTTTGTTTCAATAAACAATTTCATACATGTGTAGATGTCTATATTGTAGATGTTTAAAAGTTATAATTAAATTACAAGTTGTTAAGTTTATATGGCAATAGAAGAATGCATAGATATCTTTATCTATGCTATTTTTTGGTATAAATTATTATTTTTTTAAATCCTTTAAATAAAATTATAATTTTAAATAAAATTTGAGTATTAATTCCAATAAAAACATAGATATTAATATATATTATGATGATGATGACAATGATGATCACAATGAGGAGGACAATGATGATGAGGAGGAAAATGATGATAATGATGATGAGGATGACGATAATGATGATGACAAACATCACTAAGAGAAGTGTTCCAACATCACCATATTTTTCATGAGTTAGTAAGGGATCATTTGGATTTTTTAGAATTTTAGTTATGATGATCATGGTGACTATGATGATGATGATGATGATGATGATTATATTTATGTGCTAAAAAAGTATGAAGAGAAGTTCTCCAACATCACCATAGTATTGATGAGTTAGTAAGTG
This sequence comes from Picea engelmannii, assembly GCA_009831015.1. Lineage (NCBI taxonomy): Eukaryota > Viridiplantae > Streptophyta > Pinopsida > Pinales > Pinaceae > Picea > Picea engelmannii. The sequence continues at coordinate 265,000 of ML788770.1, read as the reverse complement.
ATTACTTGGATTTCTTTAGAATTTTATTTACGTGCTCGAAAAACATTAAGAGAAGTGTTCCAGCTTCACCATAGTTTTGATTAGTTAGAAGGTTGGGAAAGTTGGTATCATGACAAATCTTTTGAAATTGAAATTTAATTTGAGTATACATAGGACATTTTAAGAGAAAATGATTTTCATTTTCAACCCTAAAGATGAAAAATATTTTTTCTCAATTTATAAATATTTTATATTGTTACCTCTATATCATAGATTCATTAAATACTCCAATCCAATTTCATTATGTAAACTTTATATGTAATCAGTAACCACTATTGTTTGTTGAAAAAAATGTAACCATTAACACATCCTAATCTATCTTAACATAACAATATTCATGCCTCAATAATTGAGATTCTATATTATATGTGTCCATCTATACACATAACATATAATCCATCTTAACATAGCTATATTCATCGTTAAGAATTGCCTTTCCATATTTCATGTGTCTACTTATTCACAAACCATAATATAAAGTTATGGTTTATGATGATTTTGAACCTTGCTCTCATCCTTTTATCTCACTTTTGTTTGCATCATTAGAATGATCGACCATGGTTCTAATGATTGACCATGGTTCTTTTTACATTAGTATATCATATCCTACCCATTTTTTGAGATTCTATATTATATGTACCTATCTATGCACATAACATATAATACATTCCATCTTGAGATAGCTATATTCATCATTAAGAATTAACTTTCCATATTTCATGTGACTATGTATGCATAAAGGTTTATGATGATTTTGAACCTTGCTCTCATCCTTTTATGCACAAACCATAATATAAAGGTTTATGATGATTTTGAACCTTGCTCTCATCCTTTTATCTCACTTGTTTCATATTTCATGTGATTACTTATGTATAAAGGTTTATGATGATTTTGAACTTTGCTCTCATCCTTTTATGCACAAACCATAATATAAAGGTTTATGATGATTTTGAACCTTGCTCTCATCCTTTTATGCACAAACCATAATATAAAAGTTTATGATGATTTTGAACCTTGCTCTCATCCTTTTATCTCACTTGTATTTGCATTATTTTCTTTTAAAAAATAATTGACCATGATAATACATTATTTTCTTTTAAAAAATGATTGACCATGGTTATTTTTATATGAGTATATCATATCCTACCCATTTATAAATTTTTCATTAAAATATGGTTGGCCAAAATTACACAATATCCATTTTTCCAGTAAAATACTTAAATCACCTTTTAAAAACTCCACATATCATAGTTTTAAATAATATCAATGGTTAAGTCCACTTGTTTGAATAGATAAAAGAAGTCTCTCTCCTTTGCCAACTCATATACATGTTCATAGAGTTGAGACTCTTTATGAGTCAATAAAATTATTAGAATTTTTAATAAAAAAATTTAATATAATAAAAAGCTTGTCCATTCAAAGTATTATAAATATATTTTTGTAATGATAAATTAAATCTAAAACGAAATAAACATAGCATATTCATAATTTGTTTATCTTTTAATAATATTTAAATTTTACCAATCCACATTGTATGTATATGAATTATTCAGCTATTCACCCATTGATCTTTGATGTAAATGTGACATCTGTTACACATAACTCAATTTAGGCATGGTGTTGATTAAATGTTTTATTTTAAGGTTTTTTTTGGATGTATAAATGAATTCAGTGTTAAATTTTTGAATGTATAAATGAATTCAGTGTTGAATTTTTTTTTGAGTACTTGGATTATATAAATTTAACTACTCAAATCTATAGATCTAACCATTTCTAGCCAAATTTGGAACAAAATCAAACAAAAAAAAACCAAAAATCTGCCCTTTAAGATGAAACTTAAATTGTTTTTAAGATGAAGCGTAAATGCCAAACAATATATTTGATGGAAACTTATATTCATTTACCAATTAATCTCAACCATAGAACTTACATAAGGATTTTTGGTATCACCATGTAATTTTGTTAATAACTGTGAACCAGATTGATTTCGTATGAAAAGGACACCATCTCTACTATTTTGTATGATCCATAGGCTACAACTATCAGACAACTGTGGATTGAAACTTCAAATCAAAACAGCTATCGCCCTTGGAATAAGAATACCATGTCGTCACAGAAGCGAAGACCATAAAAGTAAAGCTGTAAAAGATTCGACTGTACCAACCTAAGTACTGACAGTCCGTGGAGTCACGGGTGAGCTGCATGGCTTGTCTGAGAAGAAAGATTTATTTTTGCCCTTTCCTGGGCACCAGTACAAGCACAGAGAGCAGGACGTGACCCTCCTCTATCTATCCAGATCACGAGACCTGCATCGTTCCATCAACTTCCATCCCTTCGACTCTACAACCGACAAAAAGACCGTTCTATTCCCATACCACTTACGAGCTCTCTATGTAGTACAAACCCTAGTCTTCCAGTACGAGACAGCGGCTTACTTTTTCTGTGTCCATCCTGGAGCTGTTGTCTTTCAGTCCAGGTGCTGGAATTTGATGGGCGAAATGTCCCTCATGGAGCGGTTTTTTCATCAATACAGTCGATGTTCGTCATAAAAACAAACATTTCCTAAAAACACTTAGTTATACAGTTAAAACCATACAGTAAAATGTTCTTCGAATTCCAATCCTTTCCTGCGCTGCTGCCCTTCACAAATCTCTTTACAATTCACTGCTATTCGAAATGCACGTAGAGTTTCCAAAGAAAAAACGAAAATGATTTTAATGTTCACGAGGTTAACAATAGTCTATGGGAAAGACCGCCTAGTACACTGATTTCTGCATTTCAACTTTTTTCTTCTTTTCCTGTTCAACTCATGATGAGTTCCCTCAATTTCTCCACTGTTCTGTCCCCTTGCTGAATAAATTATTCCAAGAGCTAGCTGTTAAGATACTTACATAATTGTCCCCAGTGTCTTTGAAGCAGGCCTAAAATTTCAAATTTATACTTTCTGTCAAGTGAAAATTGAAAGTGGATCAATGTTTTTTCATGTCTGTCACTTTACCTTTTATACATAATTTTGAGTGTTAAATTATTTTTTTATTGTTCTGTACAAATTTTATCTTCACAAAATTTTTATTATTCTGTGTAGATAACACTGAATAAGATTAGATCGGGCATTTGTTTATCTATATTTTGGTGACGCGGCAGCATGGACTTATTTATTGGCATTTACTTCTATAAAACTACCTTCAAGCAGGCTGCATATAACCCAAGCTGGTAACCCTATATTATATGAGGGTAACCCTATAGTCGACATACCCATTAAATTTTTTGATTTCAATGCAACTTAATGATACTAAAGACTGGCTGTAGCTCGTCAAATTCCAGAACTACTTTGAACGCTTTGCACAAATGTTTTTCTGTTTCCACTTTACAGAACACACACCCTTTCTTCTCAAACTTCTTTTAGTGTTTTCCAACTACTCTGAAACGCCATGTATTCAATTATACAATTCGATTATACAATTGGTCAAAAGTACGTCGCGGGTCGATACAATTGGTCAAAAGTACGTCGCGGGTCGCGTTTCTGTCTGAAATATGACTTGGTTTTGCTGTTTAGTCCAATGAGATAGAACGAAGGACAACAGACGGTTTCACATTTCCCCAGAACATATCCCACTATAAACGAATAAGCTGGGGATCCTGGTTTTTGGGAGTTTTCCTGCCCGCTCCTGCACCACGTGATGTGTTGTTTTGGTTTGATTCACTGTCGTTACCTGGAGATCAATAAATCAGCAATCATTAAGAGTTTGTACCGTTCGTTACAGGTAAATTAATAAAAGACACCGATCGATGTTGAACACCAGAAATGCAAAGAGCGATTATAGTATTATTATGCGACCGAGAAGAAGAATCTCTGATTTATTGTGTTCAATTATTGAAGGGCGTCCTTGCTCTTTGGCAGCGTTTGCCGTCTTAGTCATTGTCGATTAATACCAGTGCAATGTGGGAGCCTAGCAGGCAGCAGGGTCACGCTGAAAATAACAACTACAATGCCCATTATGAGAAAATCATAATCCATTCTCTATACTGAAAATTAGGACGACAATGATCGCTGTGAGAAATTTATAAACCATTCTCGATACTGTCCTGCCTGCCTCTACTGAGTTTCAAGATGGCACTTGGGAACAGTGAAGGAGGTGCCAATTTATATTCAATGCCAGTTTTCCTTTTTTTTCTCTTTTCTTCTGATCTTTTCTACACCCATTATAGCCATGGATTCTTCGCATTTCAGTCATATTCTTTTAAAATAATCTCCAGTCTATTAACTACGTAAGAGAATCAAAAGCAACTCACAGTGAAATTACTTTATAGTAAACAATGGTTTTTTAGAACACTATGGAGATGAAGATGATGGGAGGCGGATAAGAATGCGAATAGATACTGCAACGGTCAAATTACGTAAGCAACATGTTTGCACCACAACTTGTGCACCTCTCTTCATTAACATAAAATTCATTAATTGTGGGTCCATCTTCATGATTGATTTTTTCGAAGAAAAGATGTTGAAAATCAAGGTATAAGGTGGGCACCCTAGCTGATTGGATAAGGTTGGTATGAAAGGTTTCGGTAGATGGTTGAAAGGTTAGGTGATGCTTGCCCAATCAATGGACGGAGTGTGGTGAACTGTCTCTGTAGTTGCCTTATGTGAGTTGAGATGCCTTGGGTTCATGATTGGGATGTGTGGACCCAAGGGGCTTAATGTTTCATTGTTTGCGGACATATGGCAAGTTGGGTCCACTTTGGAAAAGGCAAGGCATCTTAGAAAAGGCAAGGCACTCCCTTTATATAAAGAGAGAACGTTCACATGTGAAAAGTGGGTGGATAAGGAGTTTTGCAAAGTCTGACACAGTTGAGTTGGATGTTTGCTAAGTGAACAATGGAAGAAAAGTGGGTGGATAAGGAGTTTTGCAAAGTCTGACACAGTTGAGTTGGATGTTTGCTAAGTGAACAATGGAAGAGTCACTATTGGAAGAGTCACTATTTGTAAACTGGTGAGTTTGTGGATGCTTTAAGAGTTGGATTGAAATTTTTTTATAGTTAGTTGTGTCTTGGATAATTGAAGTTTGTAAAAGGGTCTCAAGTAATTGGTTGTGTTTCCTTGTTGTATCTTGTAACATTGTTCATATAAATAAAGCTAAGGAATCCACCTTGGGTACTACTTATGTGTTGTGGATTTCTTACGTGGTGTTTTTACTTGATGAATGTTATGGTCTTTGCAATGCATTATTTTGACTAAGTATTGTTGAAATATTGGTTAAGTCTAAAAGTATTGTTGCAATGTTTTAAAGCCATGGTTGGGCATGTGCCTACTATTGGATGAAGTTAGTTTTGTTGAACTTGATTGCATATCTAGCATACTATAGCTTAAGGGAAAATTATGGGAAGACCTTAAGTGATGAGGTCTAGTATGGTTGTACTATGTAGAGGTTGGCCAAGCCCCTATGGCTGAAGCAAGGCAATGTTGTGTGACTGAAGATGATGAAAATAAAAATTTCAAGAAAGACTCTTAATTCCATGACATGTGGTTTCACAACATACTCTTCACCCTCTTTCCGGTGGAAAGGTGGGATCAGGGTACAAATTCTATAGGAAGCTAGTATCAAAACTCCGTTGGACACTCTTCATCATGTTTAAGAAGGAAACGCTAAGTTGGAAGGGTGGCCTTATTGGTTCAAGGTAGCTTTGCGATCATTTCTCAATAAGGAAGTTGCTTGGGAAGGTAAGTTGTTCATTGAAGAAACACCTAACAACACATGTGTTGGAATGACATCTCTTTCACCAGTTATTTAGAGCATGGATAACATTCATTGGAGGCAAGACAAAGGTAGAGGAAGATAGAGAAAATTTGTTGCTACAGGCAATGGTTGGTCCAGAAGTAGCCAAACTAGGTGTACTACTGTGCCTTAGAGTGCATTTTATCCAAGTTAAGATACATGTACTTGTCTTAGAGGACACACTTTGGAATGTCTTGGGTTCAAATGTAGTTGAGCTTGGACATTTCCTCGCGGGCCTTCTGAATATCGCAACACATGGTACCCATTGGCAGACCATTTTAGGAAGTGGTAAGCCTTTTGTTTCTTTTGATTGCAATTCATTTCCTTCAACAAGTTGGGCATAGTTGGATTTGGTGGAAAATGGAAGGGAAAATCCTTTCTTGGTAGAGCCTTTGCAAATAATAGATGCCTTGGAAAACAACCAAGGAAAACCTAAATCAACTTTGTTATGTGGACTTGATTGTGAATGGAAGGACAATGTAGACATTGATGGATTCTGGTGCCTCACACAATTTCTTGAAGAAGGATTTGGTAAGCCAACTCAGACTTAGAGTTGATTCGTTTTTATAATTGTATTGTCCACCATAGGCATTACAAGGATGTTATTAGATTTCATGAGGATGAAATTACATAATTTAGTAAAAATCTCATAATTATTTCACAAGGAAATAATTATTTTGTCACAATTTCATAATTTTGAAATAAAAAGTATTTCACAATTGAGAAGAAAGTTCATAGTGAGTTGGAAAAAGCTCACAATTGAGCATGGAACTTGAGAAAAAAGATCATAATAGAGAACAATATCATAATAGGTTGGCAAGATCTCAAAATTGAGCATGGAACTTGTGCATGACTTGTAATTTCTTAGTTCACATGCCATCAAGCCTATCTATGACTTCTATCCACCTAATTCACATGACATGAATCCTATCTCCAAGATCTGATAAATTCCTATAAGAAGAGGACAAATCAACAAGATGTGGAGATCTAGAGTTTGATAGGTGGAGAGAAATCAAGAGTGGAAAAGGAAGGAGTCTCAAGGAAATTGGAGTTGGAAGGTCCCTCAATAGTCTCAAGGTAATATGCTATGTTGTACTTTCTTTCAATTTGATATACAAATATAAAATATGATGTTTTCCCCCTCCAAATGGTTTGAGTTATGTTATTTCATGATTTATATTGGTATCTATCCGATTTCATCTTGAGAGAAGTAGGTTAGATCTGTGTGTAAACTAGCTTTCTTTCATGCTAAGCAAGGTTGAGAAGGGTACATGGTGTTGCATGTGTGTGAAGGTATCTAATTGTAGGAGCTTCGAGTAGATCTGGGAGATGCGTCAACCTGCATATAATAGGACAACTTCTACGTAGAGGTAAGACCCATTCTCCTCTCTTATTAGTATAGATCAAACCTACAAACTAGATCTAGAGGAAAACCCATTGTGCTCTATACACAATCTATCTTTGATCCATGTTAGATCAGTGAGAGGGTTCACCTATCCATAGGATATATTTCTCTACAACATACTTGGTGTCTCCACTAGGGAATAACTTTGTTTTCTTCCTTGGTGCTTAAGGATATTTCCTTTAAAAAATGCGATGACGTTCAGATAAAATTCTGTAACTTTTTGATCCAAAAATGATCTTTAAAAGACTTGGTTGAGTTTTAAGCATGTGCAAAATTACCATTCAAAAACTTAAATGAGGAAGAAGATTTTAATGAAAGAATGTTGCAGCCATCATAAAGAATAATAAAAAAAGTAAACATTAAGAACAACAAACCATAATGCCAATATTATTAATGGAGTTTGGCCAAGTTGCCTACGTCTCCAGGCCTTTGTCTCAGTGGGGGAGGCTTTCTTATTAATATTCAATGCTGAAAAATTATATCAAAAGTATCTCAAATGGATTACAAACTGGTATGGATGTGTTCTTCTCAACCTCAAGAATCTAAAACAACTGACAACATTGAAAAAGGTTGAGCGTAGCTCCCAGAAATGGCCTCCAACGTTTGCTTCCTCAATGGCTTCCCTGCATAAAAATGGCTTGGACCTCACAATTCTTCAACATTTCTTCTATTCTGAACTCTCTTCATGTGGTCAAAACCCTCTGTTTTTTATATATTTGGAGTTAGGGGTATCCTCCCAACTTCCCCCCAAGATTTGGCCTCAAAAAGGGCTCTAGATCCTCATTTTTGGGCAAAAATCAAGCTAAATCAGCATAAAAATCACAAAAAAATCATATAATATGGTGAAAAACCCACTACTTGGAAAAATGTGCATGCTATCCCCTTTTATTCGGGTCTTGGTCATATGGATTCTAATTATGTGGCCAGGAGCTAGGCACCACCCCTTAATTTATGGCACCTAGTCACATGCAAAGTCCATGTGGTCGAGCGTTGGTCAGCCACATACCATGCCCTCCCTTTCCATCTCAGTTGGTCTAGTGCCCTGGTCGCGGGCTAGCCCCCTGCCGACCAGATATTATCCCTAAACCTACGCCAACATACAATTTAAAACAATAATTTTCCACATGTTTTAACAAGCAACAAACATGCTCATATGGTTAGCACGAGAAGGTTAGTCCATTGGTCCCCTGGGAGGTCATGGGTTTGACCCTCGCGGAGTGAAAAAAGATTTTTGACCAACCAACATTGGCCAAATCTGGGGTGCCATGTGGTGCCCTATGATTGGGCCACGCATCACCTCTGGATTGGCTCGTACAATCCAGTCACTGAACAATCACCCTGCCCAGTGATCTGCCTAGTCAACTACATAGTCAGCCCGTACGCCATGTGTCGAGCCCATAGACTATCACCTGTCACCATGTTAGCGTCTGTATAGCCATGTGTCGAGTCCACAACTTGCCACTTGTCACCACATTAGCATCCATACAACCACATGTCACTTCCATATAATGCCACATGTCAAATTCCTATAGGTCCAACTCAACCCTGAAAATGCCAAAAATGACTGCCACATGTCACTCCCTAGTGCTCCCATATTTCCATGTTGACGTCATCATGACCTCATGCTGATGTCACATGCCACGTCATGCTGACATACTGCTGACATCAACAGTACAGCCTGTTGATTGTTGATTTTTTTTTAGTTTTTTTTGCTTGTTTGGGAAAACGGTCATAACACAATAAATTTTGCATATGGTGTCCATTTTTGGAAAAACAAATATTGCCATAACCAACGCGACGAGCCCGACACAATGGCGTTGTTTTCGTCTGATTTCTAGAACTTTGATTTTTATGCCTTCATGGATCCATTTTGGATCACTTTTTGTGCAGATTCTGAAGGAAATAGATATAGATATAAGTTCCTATAGAAACATTAGCACAATTAAAATTTTTTGTCCAAATGAGAGTCTGAAAAGCGAAATTATCACTAACTTAAAATCAACTATTTTTTTTGGTTTTATGTGATGACCATGTTGAAAGTGTGTTGAACCTACACATAATAGATCTAGCTAAACAATAATACACACATTTGCAGAGAGAATTGGAGAAAGAAGAAGAAGGAGATAAAGAATGAAAGAATTCTCATTAACCGTTGTGAATAATGAATAATTTTCACATGATATACTCTGTATAACTCAATGAGTTCGACT
>ML788770.1:230420-244640 GCA_009831015.1 Picea engelmannii | reverse complement strand
GTCACTTATCCATGAGAAGACAAAGCTCATCCAGATAGGAGCACTCAAGAGTTAAAATCCCCATGTGTTTACAACTCAAGGAAGTTCAAATAAGAATAAGAAGAATAATAAGGGTAAGAAGGACCAAGGGAGAAAGAAGGAAGTTAATCAAAAGTACACATATGAGAGTTAGAGTTCCAAGGAATCAAAGAGAAAGAAGGAGAATACCATGTGTTCCTATTGTAACAGGGGGTTCCATCTTGAAAGTTCTTGCATGAAAAATATCATATATCTCATGGAACAATCACTTGAGAAACATCACCTCGAGGATTGTATTCCAAATAATGCAAGGAATAATCCATCAGACAAGCCATCATAAAAAGAGGTAATGGTCATGCATTACTTTTTATTCCATCTTCTCCTAATTCTTGGGTGATTGATTTAGGGGATACTCATCACATGGCCTCATTGAATATAATTTTCATACTTGGAGACTTGTTCTAGACCACCAATCTTCATGGGAGATGATTCTATTGCTGAGGTGTGCGTAAGGGTAGAGTTTATCTAGACCATGGATACTTTCACGATGTACTTCATGTTCCTAAGATTTCATTGAATCTCCTCTCCATCTATAAAATCACTCATTTAGGTTCAGTGAAGAAGGTGGAGTTCACTCTAGACTCAGTTACTATTTCTAACTTGTCAGATGGTTCAAAATTTGTTGTTGGTGAGATTAATCACCATTCCAGGTTGTACACCTTCTCTCACTTGACTCATAAATTTGATTACATATATCTTCTAACACATGCTAATGAAGATTATACTTGTTAAATACTACTTCAGATACATTATTAATTTAGAGGAGTGTTAATTTTGAAGAGGGTCCTTCACAAGTACTTCAGAGAAATCCACACCTCCATCTCCACCGCCACTAGTTGCGGAACTTCATAAGAATTATTCGAATCATATTTCTGATCATATCTATGAATCTGATATCTATAAAAAAAATTATCAGAAGCAAGAATTTGTAGGTCCATATCATCTACCATTATGGGAACAACAAACTCTTCATGCAGTAGGCAATCTAGTGGGTGATCTTGTCGATCCACAGATAACCAAATCTTAGTTTGTGGATCCTCCACAAGCTCTTACTACCATAAAGAATTTAATAAATATATATATATATTTTTTATGGTACTTCGATCAAACCTTCAAGATTATGAATAGGATTAAGGTAACCCCCATTGGGAGGCATCTATGAAAGATGACTATAACTCCCTGATGGAGAACAAGACACGGGAGTTGGTTATTCTAACTTCCAACTGGAAGCTTGTTATATGTAAGTGTATTTTCAAGAAAAAGAGGGATGTTTATGGATACATTACAAATTATAAGTCTTAGTTAGTAGATAAAGGTTTCTCATAGGTACAAGGCATTGAATCTGAGGAGACTTTTGCACCAGTTGCCAAGATTGATTCCATTTGGTTAGTTCTAGCTACTGAAACAACTAGAAAGTGGGAGGTACACCATATGGATGTGAATAATGAATTATTAATTGAAGATATTAATGTGGAGATATATATGGAGAAAATGTAGGGATATGTTCCAGATCCATCATTAGTTTGCAGGTTGAGGAAGTAATTGTATGGACTCAAGAAAGCACCTTGGGCATGATATGTTAAAATGGACTCTCATCTTCTCTCTAAAGGTTTTATTAGATGAATATTAGATCCTAATTTGTATATGATGAATAATTTATATTCACTTATACTGATAGTTCTATATATACATGATTTAATCATCACCAGGAGCTTAGCCTCCTCCATTGTTGGAGTGAATACCACTTTGCATGACAGGTTTTCTATGACAGATATGGGATTGTTACATTACTTTCTTAGCCTTGAAATCATCCAAAATGATTTAGTAATCAAGATGTCTCAGTCCAAGTATTCCATAGATCTACTTGACAGGTTTTAGATGATATGTTGCAAGCTATCTCCAACACCCTTTCAATCAGGGGTTAGACTAGAGGATGTCGGTACATCACCTTTGGTTGATTTTACTAGATATTGACAGTTGGTGGGGAGTATTCTCTACCTTACACACACTTGACCAGATATCTCTTATGAATTTGGATCAGTGTCTAGGTACATGCATGCACCACATGAGCTTCACTAGAAGGTAGAAAATATTATTCTTAGATATATCAAGGGGACTACTAGCTGTGGTCTACACTATGCAACAAGATATTCCTTAAATATTGTTGGTTACACAAACTAAAATTGTGAAAGAGATAGAACTGATCACAAGTCCACTTCATGATATGTCCTCTACCTTGGACGAGGACCTATGTTTTGGTCAAGTAATAAGTATCAACAATTTCTTTATCATGAACAGTAGCAGAGTGAATGGGTGTAGTGAATGTTACTACTCAGGGTATTTGGTTGCAACAATTTCTTACAGAGTTGGGAGTTGATTTTCATCATCTAACATTTATATGGTGTGATAATAAGAGTACTCTCATGATGTGTAAAGACCCAATTAAGAGGAAATATACCAAGCACATCGAGGTTCATATGCATTTTATTCGAGGAAAGATTCAGGATGGAGTCATTGATATGAAATTCTGTCTATCTTCAGAGTAGGTGGTAGACATTTTCTCCAAGCCTTTCACCGAACAAATGTTTGTCTCATTGAAGGAAACTATAGGAGGGAGGGATACATCAACTTAGAAGCTGAATATGTTAGCATTTTGTTTTTTGTTAGAAACATATTTTGAGGGGGGTGTTGTTCCCACTGGGTTTTCCCTCTTTACCTCACTTTTGTTTAGTTTTTACGCATCTATACTTGTACATGAGTACCTAACATGGATTCATATTATTGGGACTCATAATTGTGCACACCTTGGTTGTTTTTTAGGGGGTTTGTTGGGGTACATGCTCAATTACATACTCAATGGTATACTCATTTTTCCATTTTTCCACTTTATTAGGAGGACTGCTATTTATAGCATGTATATTTATAGAAGATCTATTTTTAGCCAGTGGATACCTATATGTAATACCATGGGAAATTTCCATCGGTTTCCAAAACCATGGGCTCATAAACCACCATTATGTAAATTACTATTTTCTAGGAGGAAGGGTGCCTCATTCCTTTATTTTAGGAGATAATTCCTATTTCATGGATAGAGAGTGCACTTGAGTGAGAATATTAGTGATGGTATTATCCTCCTAAGGAGTGTGCATTACTTATCTTATTATTGGAGTTCACCTATTTCCATTTTTGGACTCTAGTCTTATTCTATGAGAGATTTTCTAGTGTGGAATGCATGTTGACTTCATGTAGAATTCTCAATTGAGTTCACACCTTATTTTTGAGATTTCCTTATTATTATAAACTTTTGACTTTAGTTAATTGTTTCTAGTGGGAGTGGTTTCTTTTTCACTTTAGCATGCACATTGAAACCCTAACCTAGTACACATCACTCCTCTTGTAGAGAGTTTTATATATTGTACTAATGATCAAGGATTAATACAATGTGATTCGAGTTCATTTCTTAGTCTCTTATGTGTGAAGATTGATTCTATTTTTCTCTCTCCTCTCTTTATTTTTCAATTATTTAGTGTAGTATTTCCTAATCACAAATAGATTTTGGAGTGTGGTTTAAACCTACATACTTACGTTAGTTCACTAACTATGTTGGCATTTGTCACATAAAAAAACATTAATCCAAACATGCATGTACATAAAAACATGGATTTCCAATGACATAATTTGAATCCATAAGTAAGACCCAAACCATATTTGTATAAAATACATAGCTAGTACACCACGTCCAAAAATCCAATTTTTTTTATAAAATTCACAAATCAAACACATGGCACAATTATTATCTGGTCTAGATGAAATGGAATTGCATTGGCGGAATATCTATAAATGTATGTCACAAGTTTCAAGAGGTGAGAATTTTTATTCCTTAGATTAATTTTGATTCATCTAATATATATATTTTTATATTTCACTATGTAATTTAACTCGAGATCTAGTGTTTTTGGATGGTTTTTTTAGGAATAGGTGACTGGTTGTTTGGAATTTTCTATGGTGACATACAGTGAACCATGAGATACATGTTATAAACTAGCATATAGGGACATCTTTCTTCCTGGAGTACCATCTTGCATTATTAACCATCACTTTTTATGTCACAATGCCTTAGGTTCAATCTTTCTAGGTTGTGACATTAGCCTTTCTCATTTGGATGTTGTAACTTGTGCAGTAGTTCCTACCCTTCATGGGTGACCTAGTTAGCATTCCCTTTTCCATATAGAGTTCACCTATTTCCATTTTTGGACTCTATTATTATTCTAAGAGAGTTTTTCTAGTGTGGAATGCATGTTGACTTCATGTAGAATTCTCACTTGAGTTCACGCCTTATTTTTGAACTTTCCTTATTATTATAAACTTTTGAATTTAGTTAACTGTTTCTAGTGGGAGTGGTTTCTTTTTCACTTGATCATGCACATGTAAATCCTAACCTAGTGCACACTACTCCTCTTGTGGAGAGTTTTATATAGTGTACTCATGATCAAGAATTAATACAATGTGATTCAAGTTCATTTCTTAGTCTCTTATGTGTGAAAATTGATTCTATTTTTCTCTCTCCTCTCTTTCTTTTGCAATTAACTAGTGTAGTATTTCCTACTCACAAATATATTTTGGAGTGTGGTTTAATCCTACATACATACATTAGTTCACTAGCTATGTTGGCAATTGTCACATTAAAAAAAACATTAACCCAAACATGCATGTACATAAAAACATGGATTTCCAATGACATCATTTGAAGCCACAAGTAAGACCCAAACTGCATGTTTATAAAATACATAGCTAGTACACCACGTCTAGAAATCCAAAAAAAGTTATAAAATTCAAAAATCAAACACATGGCACAATTCTTACCTTGTCTAGACAAAATGGAATTGCATTGGTGGAATATCTATAAATATACATCACAAGTTTCAAGAGGTGAGAATTTTTATTCCTTTCATTAATTTTGATTCATGTAATATATATATATATATATATTATATTTCACTATGTAATTTAACTCGTGATATAGTGTTTTTGGATGGTTTTTTTAGGAATAGGTGATTAGTTGTTTGGAATTTTTTATGGTGACATATAGTGAACCATGAGATACATGTTATAAACTATCATATAGGGATATGTTTCTCCCTACAATACCATCTTGCATTATTAATCGTCACTTTTTCTATCACAATGCTTGAGGTTCAATCTTTCTAGGTTGCGACCTTATCCTTTCTCATTTGGATGTTGTAACTTGTGCGATAGTTCCTACCCTTCATGGGTGACCTAGTTAGAATTCTCTTTTCCATCTATTGCCCATGCATTGAAAATATGTAGGCCTCGGAAACCTTATTTAGACCTGTCATGACTAAAAGTTGAGTATCATTTTTCTCTCTTAATTTTTTTTCTGGCCATTTGTGAAAGGGGTTCTCGTCATTACTTATGTTTCTTAATGGTTGCATATGCATATCATTGCTAATGTTATAATGCGTACTTCTAGACTATTTTTTTCTTTGATCCTTCTTACTGCCACTATAGTCACTCTTGACTAGTTGTTGTTTTCATCACCTGCTTCCATTTTGCAACCCTTACCTTTGGATAAATCCACTGCTATGAATGGACATTAATTTCCCAACACCTTTTTTTCATCTATTTTTCATATGTCATGATTGATATTATATTGAGAATGAAATGATATACAAACAAAGATATAGAAGAGAACAAAAAAATATAGTGAAACCCAACTTCTATTCATGAATAAAATAACATAATAGTGTAGAACACAAACATGCTAGAATGGTGGTAGCTTATCTATGAAGAGAAAGAGATGTCATCTATGCTCATTCAAGGAAATATAATACAATGGGTCACAAGAATGGCCTTTTAACAAAAATAAATAACCCTAAAGTTCCAAAACCATAACCATAGGAGGTGAAGCATCAGGGCCTTTAGGTGGTTAGTTGATGTGCCAACTTCTTAGGGGTGCAATGTTTCCATACAATCTCCATTTGGGGCATTTAATAGGTAGTTGAAAATATTTGATTGAGAATTATAATTATTGGAATGGATTGGGCATGCCATGGAAATGTTATTCCCCTCGAATGACAAAATAACATCATTTAGGGCCTCAAAATAACTCGGGAATTTTAGGAGCCAAAAATCATAACAAAAATGGCCAAGATGGAGAACCATGATGATTCAATGGAAGAGGTGGGTGGCCATTAAAATCCACCTAGATTATTCCTCCTCCATTAGGAAGAAATGGTCCCCATTGCTTCAAGTTCCCTCAAGAGAATAGATGATTTTAGGGGCTAAATTTCACAAATGGGCTAATTTTTCATGGTTTTTCCCAAAAAAATATTTGCTAATTTCCATTTTTTCTAAAAATGATTCACCCAAATTCCATAGAATAAAATTATTTTACCTTAAAAATCACCAAAATTTTAAAGAAACTATATAAAATCCTTAGAAATTTGAATATTTTTACAAAAATATCACCAAACATTTTACATCTTGCATATTAAGGACTAGTAATATTAGCCCATGTTTCTACTTTTTAATATAAATTTCCATCCTTAAAATCATCCCTGCTCAAGAGATGGGGAAACTATTGTTGAATCTGAACCTTGATGAGCGACTTCCATTGTTGAAGTAGTTGTCCTACTTTGGCAATCCAATAGAGATTCATGTTTTGCTAGTGGGTTCCCTTTTCCCTAGTGTCCATGAACTCATCCATCCACTAGTTCCTATGAAATTCATTCAAAATTGAGTTATGTAAGGGCCAATTTCTCATCCACCTCCCAGGTTTCCAATAGATGTGGGAAATATGGTCGAAGTAGATACACATTAAATACTATGTGCTATCTAAGAGAAAGAGGAGTACTCAATTAGAAAAAATTGTCACCCATGGCCTTGGTGATGGTTTAAGTACCATATAAGAGTGGTCGAAGATTTCTATCGGGGCCTGTGAAGTGCTCTTTCTTCAAATTCAACCACACCTTGTCACCAACCTAAAACTTGTGAGGAACATGATGTTTGTCATTTCATTACTTATACATGGAATTGGCCCTCTCCACGATATCATGAACTTGATTTTTGAGGTGATTTCTTCCTTGGTCTAATCATGGGAGGAATCTATCATGGAAGATGGAATAAATAGAGCTACATCAATGGGGGCCAATGGGGGCCAATGGGTGGAAACCTAAGCACACCTGAAAAGTGTTGTGGCCAATAGAGTTTTGATGGGATCTATTATAGCTATGTTGAACATATGGGAGGTTCTCATCCTATGTGCATGGATTTTTGGAGTTGTACATGCATAGGATATGCACAGTCATCCTATTGGCCACCTCTGTTTTTCCATTTTCTAGGAGATGAAAGGAAGTTGATTTGATCGACTTTGTTTCCATCAGAGACCATAGGTTGGAACAAAATGTATTGAAGAACCTATTGTCCATCTTTGAAATGATGGTTTTTGGTAGCCCAAAATGAACCCATACATGTGCAAAAAGAGTTTAGTAGTTCCCTCAGTTGTGATACTCTTTTTATAGGGTGTCAAAATTGCCATCTTAGAGAACCGATTGACGACAACAAAAATGAAATCATGACCATGTTTGGTGGAGGGAAACCCTATTATGTAATCCATGGAGGTACAATCTTAGAGATTGTTTTTTGTAGGGGGGGGGGAGTGTACAACCCTTTATTCTTGATGGATGTCTTATAAATGGCACATGCAGTGCATGAATTGATGTACTGACTGACATCATGTCAAATCTTGGGCTAGGAGAAATTCCTCTAAAGCACTTCTACTATTGTCTCCACCCAAAGTGATTTGCCACTCAATTATAATGTGCCTCCCAAATTAGCTTTTCACACTTGCTTGAAGGAACAAAAAGATGTTCAATATAGCACAAGAGTGCATCCTATAGGTGGAAGTTATTAATGAAAAGGAATGGCCTTATCCTAATACCAACATTTTTGAATTCTACCTGGCTAGAGAAAAATAGTCGGGATTATTGCCCTGTGTTTATAGTCTCTTTTACAAAAAAATCAATTAGTTCTCAAGAAATATGTACTTTGAATTATTCCTATATTTTATAATTGAAATATGTCAAAGAAAAGAAAATATTCAAAACATAAAATATTTTGAACAACTTTAGAAATAAAAATTTGATAAAATATTACATAGAAAAACTCAAATGAGACTTCAAAATCATCCAAAGATTTTATTTATTCAAGTATGATATATAGCCAAAAACAATATTCATACCCAAAAGGTAAGGGACATAATGGGACTTAGTAGTCAAAGATGGTATATTACATCATATAGAGAGCACTGGTATCATTAAGTGAAACCAATATTGAAACAAAGATGAAGTTACATGCCACAAATGCCACTTCCTTGAATCTACACAAAATCCTCAATCAGTATTGAAAAGTAATCCAAAAATCTAATAATAATCCACAGACTATCAGAGACAAGTGATCAAACTTGTGAAGTATATCAACAAATCAATACTTTTTGGCTCTACTTATTTCCACCTTCAATAGGATCTTGCTATCAACAATAATTCCTTAGCACTTATGTATTTCAGAGATGAATAAAATAATAAAGTAATCTCACTTAAGAAGCAATAACATACATTATCATAGTTGTTCTCTCTATCACTCTCTTTTGCTTGTTCCTTGAAATATTCTTTTATTTCTCCCAAAGTAGCTTGATAAGTTCAACTTCTTTTAGTTAAGTCATTAAATAATTTTAGTTAATGGGGACAACTCATAAACTAATAATAATATTTAAGGATAAGGATAAAATAAATACTAACTAATAGGTGGGGACCCCCTAATGACCTTTTGTTTATTTTTTAAACATATCCCCCTTGTTCCTCCTTGAGAATATATAAACATATCTCATTAAACATCCATTTAATCGTCAACATAACATATGTACAAATTGCATCATAATAATTTGTAAACACCCTTGTGACTCCCGAATGATAAATATATTTATTAAAAATAAATATATCAGATTGTTGTCTAAGTCAAAAGTTGCCACAATATTTGAAAATAAATATACCATCAATTGTCCCAAAAATAATATTGTTCTAAAAATAACCAAAAATGATGAATAATCAACCTGTCCAAAGCATACCATTGTCCAAAAATAACTAGAACTATCCTCAATAATAAAAACATAATAATAACACTATAAAACTAGAAGTCATATTTTTATTTGAGATAACTTGCCTCTATTTACTTTCATGTGGCTTAATGACTTCCAAACCTTCATCTACTGGTGCTTTAAATCTTTCTGGTGATTCTTCTGCATGCATGTCCTCAAAGGAGAAGTGACTGAATGTGAGGAGGTTACTGACTAATCAAAGTTGAAAGTTTGGCTAGTTCGTTTGTCTTTTCTAGGCTCAGGCTCTTGAATCTGAGATTTTAGCTTTTTTAATGGTTGAGAAGAGTGGGAATGAGAAGATTTAGATGAAATATGGAGGGTAGATTGCTTTGGAGGAGGTGGAGATAATGGTCATGAATTTGTAGTCCATCCCTGAGATTGAAGTTGAGGATGATTAATAATTTCATTCCAACCATCATCGGCTGAAATCTCAGGAGGTAATGAAACATGTGGTTGTACAGGAATTCCATAAATACTTGGATTAGGATGAAGGGGTGGTATTTTTGGTGGAGGACGGGGTTGGAAATCCCCTTGTCCTTTTAAGTTCAAGAAACCACTTTGTAGGAGTTGATTAAACTCCTCAAAGTCATCTTCGAAATTGATTGAAAAGAGGAGTCTTTAATTTCCACAAAATTCATTTCGTCTTCTCCCTCTACCCCTGTTTCCTCTGCCACCACTGCCTCTATTGAAGAAACATATCTATAAGTACAAGGTAAATTTAGAGCATGAACACAATATCTAATAAGAATCAAATACTTTTTGCATAAAATAGCTTAGAAATAGATTTGTTGACAACAAACACCATGCAAGCAACCATGGACATAAAGGGAAAGTTAACCTAAACATTAGTTATTCCTTTCAATTCTTTTCCTTCTAATATAAGGATCATTATCTGTGAACATGGGAAATAAAATGTATTTAGGTAATATGGTAGGGATTGTAATGTATGGAAAATGAAATAATGGTAGGGGAATATAATGACACATGTTCAAAATAATTTACATTAAACATCTGTGAAGCCTGGTTATCCTCCAACAATTTCTTCATTTATGCCTCATAAAGTACTCACCATTTCTACTCTTTCATCATCAAGCATGCATCAGGGCGGGAATATGGATTAAAATGAAAGTGAAACTTGGAAGCTTGGAATAACTCATGGAAAATGAAATTATGAATGATTTTGGCCTTGAACAAAATTGAAATTGTCAAATAACATTTTGCAAGTAAACCTAGGTCATGATATAATAACATATCACCCACAAAATACTCTTGTCTAAACATCAATGTTGATATGATAGATGGAAATTTCGATTTCATATCATAGGGGAAAGATAAATGATCGTTTGAAATGATAAATGGAATTGGGAATGGGGAATAATTTATGAAAAATGGAATTATGAAAGAATCGATGTTGTGTAATTGGCCAAGTTAAGTTCAGTATAAAAAATGTAATTGGCCAAGTTAAGTTCAGTATAAAAAATGTATGTGTCCTTAAAAATCAGCATGTGAAAAACTTGTGAATCCATATGTTATATTAATATCAAATCGACACAACTTATGTCACCATTAAAGATCCTCAATTTGCATAGTGAGGGTCACACTATGTATGGGAAAGCTATCTCAAATGAACATATTACTCACATAAATTTTTAAGCCCAAAATACCATCATACAACATTTATAATATTGTATCCTTTTGAGAATTCGAGTTCAACAATTGAACCATTTCCAGATGTCTCTATGAAATTAAAAATTTAAGTCTGTCCCACAAACATTTAAAATGTTTCAACGATTAAAAAATAACTTGAAAAACAATGCAAATGACTCTTTAAAATCAAAACCATTTACATTTATTCTCTTTCCATTCTTACCATTACCCATAATTAAACTGGTGGATGCCCTTTATTCATTTAAAGGAAATATAGTATCAAAAGGCATTAGGGTTACCAACAGTCTGAAGAAGTTCAAACCCACCAAAATTCTTCATTATACAAAAGTGCAAAAACTAGGGTTAAGTATCAAGGATAACCAAACTTTTAAAATCAAATTCGATGTATGGATTCGAAACTGGCTCTGGGTATACTCGAAAAATAAATTAACTTGTCTAGAGGTTGTGTTTTCAATAGGGGAGAATATGATAGTGAAACTAAAAAAGGAGATTCAAAAACCCATAAGCATAACCTTGGCTCCAAGCATATATTATTACAATAAACACAGGCTTATAAAATATTATTGTATCGAGGTGGATGGACGTTTCTATAAGAATAGTAACTCATTATTGAAAGGTTAAGGTTATACTCAAACTATGTCGATATTAGGCCGAGTTCAAGACTCAATATTTTCATTGAAAAATGCACTGAAGCAGAAAAACCCAGAAAAACCTAGACACCAGTGAGACCCAACAAGATTCGATTATTTTTTGGATGGGAATGAAACGACAAGATAAACAATGATAACCCATTGAACCTATCATTTCATAGAGGAAAAGAAACACTATAAAATGAATCCAACATCAAGCAACAAGCTCATTCACAATCACACAGTGCTATCAATAAATTATCATTGCAAACATTGACATGCATTTGATGGGTATACGCTTATAGTAACATACCTTTGCTAATAGCTTGTTTTCCTCTGATAAATATGAGGTACAATACCAGAATGGTCACATTTCAAGGTCAAATAGAAAAATGTTTCCATAGCTCAATTCCAAAACCAATGGAATGAAAATTCCAAAATACACAAGGATGGTATACTCACGAAAACCAAGTGTACATGAATTCAATGAATGAGACTTCACATCCCCAAAACATTAATTTTATTTCCAGTTTAGACATTCCACTAGCAACTACAACCAATAAAAACACAATATAACATGCCAGATGTGCAAAACATCACATTCTCAATGTCCATATCAACAAATATTTAATTTCATATGGAACAGTGGTCGAGGCCTACCAACCTTCCTCATTCAAAATTAAAACCACATTTGTTGCCAACTTAAATATGTGACAACATATATATACCAACATAAATTTCAAATGCAAGTAACATGTGATACCAATATGCAATATACCATATGTGTCGTGTTGAAAAAGATTTCAAACACTCAAACTTCATCATGTCACCTTTTCATAATGAGAGCTCGATACTTCATATGATATGAAAAGTTTTGTTAAGTGATTAAGTAGCACTTCATGATGGATCATTGTGATATATCAACAAAAAAATTCAAAAGTAAAACCACCATATCACTTGCAATTGAACTTGTATATGCCATGAGAACCTCAATATGGTGCTCACTTTTGATAATGTGATTAAAATATCAACGGTTAGTGTATATGTATATATGATGACCATCCATTTTTTTTATAGCATGGAAATTTTTTTTATGTTTCAAACACCATAGATTTGATAATCAATATGCAACAAGCTACCTCCAATAAATTGTAGTAAAATCAAATTCTGTCTATCTTGTAACAAGGGGGATTTTTTATTTTCTTCCTTTTTACTAAGGGTTGCCACCTATAATTAAGTATTTGTAAATAATATATAATAATTTTTTTATATTAGTGACTTGTAATCATTTGCAGGAAGGTGGGTAGTTGGCGATTTTATGAGTGAACATTTGGCGACTCCACAGGGTAGACAATTATTGAATTGGCTAGAATCGAGAATATTTGGTTTGCTTGTATAAAACTTATAGAACTATCAAGTTTTCTATGATATACTCTTGCAAAAAAATAATATGGAGGAAAGAACAGGAAAGAAGAAGTGGGAATAACTATTACTTCATGAATTAACAATTTTTTTGTAGGTTTGGAAATTTCTACGTAAGTAGTATTATGAACCCAATAAGATTATTTTTATCTTTTTTTCTCTTATATACTTTGCAATATCAATATAATGTGTAGTTGACATGAAAAAACAAATGAGACTTCTAAAATAGTAAACATAATGTTAAAACGAAATTGAATCAAAACTGATAAATAAGGAAAATCAGTTGAGCAATAAAACAATGAATGAGGAAAAAGGAATACATACAAGAGACTATGAAAATTATATACAAGAAGAATTAAAATAGTCAATCAAATTAGTATGGCTCAACATAATGATTCATATGTGAGCCATTAGTTGTAAATGAGAAAAATCATTCTTCCATATCCTTAAGAAAATAAGAGTTGTTACTTATGACGGAGGTGATTTTATATGGACCTAGCCATGATTTCTTAAACTTGGAGTGCTATCCATTCTCAGCATGAGAAACATCCCCAGGAAATACTTTATCATCAACCTCAAAAATGGCAGATTTATCTTTCTTATAAAAAAAATTAACAGTTTGTTTCCTTTTCTTTAAATTTTCTAAAGCATGGTTTATTTGTTCCTCTAGGGAAATCAAAGCATTAATTCTTTGGGAAATATCTGATGAATTTAATTCTTCAACCTATAATACCAATATAAGTGAGGTAAGTTCTGATTCTATAGGAATGATGGCTTCTTGGACATATAACAACTGGAAAGGGGTATGGCCATTGCTAGACTTGGTGGCGGTTCTCTTTGCCCAAAGAGCGTAAATAAGTAGTGTTTGTCATTGATGGAGCTTATCATATATTATTCTCTTCAAAATTTTGATCAGATTATTCTTAGTAGACTCAGCCTGCCCATTTCCTTACAGATAATAGGTAGAATAAGTGAAGTGTTTCACACCAAATTTTCTAAGAAATTGAGTGAATTTTGAAGAAATAAATGCTGGGCCATTATCTAAAACAATTTCAAAAGAAAGACCAAATTGAGAGAAAATGTGTGATTCCAAAAAGGATATTACCTATTCATGTTGTGCATGTTTAAGTGGTACAAATTCATCCCATTTAGTGAAGTAGTCTGTAGTTGTAAGTATAAAAATGTGTCTTATAGAATATGGAGGATTTATGGGATGACTGAAATCTAAACCCCACTTCGCAAATGGAAAAT
>ML788770.1:209439-230313 GCA_009831015.1 Picea engelmannii | reverse complement strand
TATGCAATATTCTACCACTTTTAATCATAACATGTAATGATTAACTTTATCAACAATATATCATCAATATATCATGAGCAATATCAATCAACATAGCATAACAAATAACCACAGATACACAGTACACCGAAATTTACATGGAAACCCAAATAGGAGAAAACCACATAATTCTTTCTTATATGTTGAATATTGCATTCATAGGAAGCACTTACCTCCAAATTCTCTAGCACCACCAACTAGAAGGAGTCACCAACTTGAAGGAAGCTCCAACTCCCTAATTTCTCTAACACCAATTAGAAGGAGACTATGACCCCCTGATTTACAGGCACCAACATGAAGGAAGCTCTAATTCCATGAGTTCTTTGGCACAAACCGAAAGGAGGATACAACCCCCTTTTCTTTCCCCATCCTTCTGCCTTAAAATATAATTGTAGAATCAAACTATCACTACCACTGGTAAACCTGTAACTACCATTGTCATTCATACATCACCCAACCTGGAACTGTCACATGAACCTTTAACTGATGATCAACCAATCATACAACCTATCACTATCACATCAACCTATAACTAATGATCAACCAATCATTCAACTTGTCACTGTCCCTGCCATTTACACTGTCACTATCCCTGTTATTTTCATTGTTATTATCTTTGTCACTGACATACCATCATCAACCAACTATAACCAGATCCACTCACATGGATACCAATACCATCACCATAACATATACAACAACCATGTACTAGAACTTGTAGCATACAATATTCCAAGTATCCAATATGTACTGATGTCTCAACAATTTGCCTCAATTATGCACCATAACCATCAAGATCATATACCAAGTCTATACCTCAAATATATGTCAATATCACAAAGATGTGCCTCTAACAATGAACCATAAAATATGTAAACTAAGTACCAAGGATATGTCTCAAACATGTATCAATATCAACAAAACATGGAACTCAACCATATGCAACCATATACCAAAAAGGACTGCCAATACATGCCTTAAGAATGTGCCATACCATCCATGATACAAGCCTCAACCAAGCACATAAAATACATACCTTTACTGATGAAGAAACAACTAATACATACCATATCAAATCCTGTAGCAAACATGTTTTAACATCATACCTTTCTAGAACCTGAACCAAGCATCGTTCTTCAAATCTAGTTTGGCCTCAATGGATATATGATAGATATCACGTGGGGCCTCACGTGACATACACTAATCAACCCATAGTGGTGCCTCACAGGACACCAATATCCTGACCCACGAGGGTAAGTTAAACTAGAGTTTCCTGAAACCCATCCTTCTCTGCAACTTCGAGACTTTTTCACTCCTTTATTCCTGAGATCCTCTTCCTCAGATATGGTATGAAATACTTACCAAAATATGACTTGAAAGATAGATAATCATTGAACTTGTATGTAAATATGAGAGGCTTCTTGAGGTGTATTTATACTTTTCCAAGTGACATCTTTTCTTCATTTTAGGGTCGACTTGTACTTTCTTGTTATAATTGTTTTACCCTTTAATTAATGACTTGTAACATCTTGTTGCAACCATTTAGGGGCCTCTTAACCAATCTTTGGGGATTCCAACTTCACGACCTCATAATTACTCAACAGTGAGGAACTATGTGACATACCACCTACCGTTAGAAATGACATGACGAGGAATATCCATCTATGAGGGTTTTGTATACAATTGAAGTATTCTTCAACCTCATTTTCCTCGATCAACTTTGGGCCTCATGTCCACACCTTTGGGTTTCTTTTAGATTCCTTCAAAGTGTTTTCTCATGAGGGACATGCTTAAAGCTACGCCATAAGGGGACCACTTTGGAGACTTCTTCAATTATACCCATTACTTCTAGAGGCTTATAGACTTCTTCTAAAGTTGACATCAATGACAATCAATTTTACAACAATCTCCCCCTTTGGAATTGATGACAACACTCATGCTCCCCCTGTGACCAATGCTCCACCTTTCTACATTATTATATTCTTTCTCCCCCTTTGACATCAATGGAAAATCATGACTCCCAATGGAAATCTACTTCTAAAATTTCTCTCTTTATGTGCTTTTTTTTATTGGTGCTTCCTAATGAAGCAAACTACTGACATATACAAAATCATTCATATTAAGATTCATTTTTTGTCTCGGAAAAAATGATTTCTCTTCCCTTTTATTCTAAGTGAAAAAATGTGTAGATCGTTATGTAGCAGAAACTGTTCCAAGTTTCTATAGAGTATACTCAAATGTCTCTCTTGGGAGAGGTTTAGTGAATATTTTTTCATTCTATTCCTTTGTCCCAATATAATCTAACTTGATATTCATTTTTGTAACTTGTTCCCTCAAAAAGTGAAACTTGATCAGAATATGCATGGTCTTGGAATGCATCACTAGATTTTTGGAGATACTGGTAGCACTGGTGTTGTAAAAAAATATTGAAATGGGCTCATCATACTTCACTTTTATATCTTGTAGGGTTTTCTTCATCCATAGAACCTATGTAAAACATGTTTTTTCTGCAATGTATTCTTCTTCTATTATAGACAATGATATCGAGGACTGCTTCTTACTTAACCAGGACACCAGACAATCACCCAAATAAAATGCTACTCCACTAGTACTTTTTCAATCATCAATTCTTCCTTCCTAGTATGCATCTACGTAGGTGGCCATAGTCATCTCATTCCTGTTTGGATACCATAACCCAAATTTTGTTGTTCCTTTAAGATATATGAATATCCTATTTACTACTAGAACATGAGTTTCCTTCGGTGTTGCTTGAAATCTTGCAACTTGTCCAACTGCTTGCATTACATCTGGTCTTGAAGATGTCACATAGAGTAGGCTTCCAACCATTGATCTATAGTCTCTCATATTCTTCCTTAGATTCATCATCTTTGCTCAACTTGCAACTAGTCACCATCAGGGTACTTACTGGTTTGTAATCTTCCATTTTGATCTTCTTCAAAATTTCTTTGATGTACTTGGTTTTGAAAATGAATTTTTTTTCATCATGCTAAGATATTTGAAGTCCCAAAAAGAATTTCAATTCACCAAGTAGTGACATTTCAAACTCATTATGCATGTCTTGGGAAAAGTTCTTACTCATCTTGTCATCATCACTTCCAAAGATAATGTCATACACATATGCTTCAATGATAAGTATGTTTTTTCTATCAACCTTTACATATATATTACTATATGAATTACCCTTTATGAATCCTTATTCCTTCAAGTACCTATCCAATATTGAATACCAGGCTCTAGGGGCTTGTTTGATTCCATACAAAGATTTCTTCAATATGAAAACATAATCTTCCATTTTTGACAGTTGGAATCCTTCTGGTTGTTCAATGCAGAATTATTCTTCTAATTCACCCTTTAGAAATGTTGATTTTACATCCATTTGATACACTTTGATTCTCTTGGAACATGCATAGGCCAAGATCAATCTGATTTCTTCTAGAAACAAGGGAAAATTTTTCTTCAAAGTCTACTACGTCAACTTGAGCATATCCTCTGCACACTAATCTTTCCTTGTTTCTATTTACCTGTCCATCTTCATTTAGTTTTTTTATGAACACCCATTTTGTACCAATTACATTTTTGTTCTTCAGTCTTGGAACTAGTTCCCATGTTTCATTCTTCTCTATTTGATGTAGTTCTTCTTCCACGGACTTGACCCAATGTTCGTCATTATTGGCTTCCTCAAATCATTATTTGATTCCTCAAATATGTTGGGTTCAAATATGGATAGTAGTGTAAGGTGTCTCTTCTCTGGTGTACATAACCTTTTACTTCCTCTAGTTTCTATTCCTGCATTTTTATCTCCAATAATCTATTCTAGTGGATGATTCTTCTGAACTTGATAGCTAAGTGTCTTGGAGGGAATCAGAAAGTCATGCTGGTCATTTTATTCTCGTTCTACTTCTAGCTGTTTTTCTTATTGTTGTTGTTGTTCTTCTTCTTCTACCTCTTCTTCTTTTAGTTCTTCTTCTCTTTCCTATTCATTTGGATCTTTCCTTTATTCTTTCATCTTTGGTACATCTGCTTCATCAATGATCCATATTTAGGAGCGGAATGAACTAATTAACAAACTAAATATAATAAACATAGAGATATGAATAACAAAACATATATCCAGTGAACAATATCTTATATTGCATAAATGAAATAGGATGAAACTGTAAAAATGCAGAATTGAAACACTTGCTCGAATGGTGGTAGCTATATCTGAGAAGAGATGTGGTTTCTATGTGCATCCATATGAAAATAATGATTACAATGAGGATCCAAAGGCCTTTTTAACATTACTCATGAATTCCAAAGCCATATACATCCAAAAATCTAACCCTAGGAGATGAAACACCAAAAGTTATGTGGGCCCCTATGGGTAAGTTGGTACCTCAACTCCCGGGGTCGTAACGTTTTCATATGACCTCCTTTTTAAGCGTGGGATAGCCTATTGGAAATGTATTTTAGATAAATACACATTACACCATCAAAATCTGACTCCATCTATAGTTTGATTGTGGTGAGCCAAAAAAACACTATTTAGGGCCTGAAAATAGCCCTGGAAGTACAACAAGATGTGCTGACATGAAAACATACAAAATAAGCCAGTTGGATTAGGTGAGAGGCCACTAGTATCCACTTGGAAGATGTGTATGGATTCAGATAGCCCCGAAAGTGTAGAAACTACAATTAAAAATAATTACAGAAGAACGTGTTGAACTAAAAACTATGAAGAGGATCCAGTTGGAATAGGTGGTTGGCCATCAATATCCACCTGGATTAATAAATTTTTACATTTATACTTTCCATTATATTTTTGATTCTTAGTTTGTAACATTTGTATGCCTTTATTTTTCTTGAGTAACCAACCAATATGCTTTTATCAACTCGAGAATCAAATTTTCCAACTCTCTCATTTTCTCTTTTTAAGTAGCACTGATCCAGATGGATATCGGTGGCCACCCACCTTTTCCAACTGGCTCAAAACAATTTTCTGACATTTTTGGCAATTTACTATTTTTAGCAGTTTTTACTTCCGGGGCCATTTTGAGGGCCTAAATGAAGGTTTTCGCTATCGATATCCTCAACGATAGTCAAAGTAATTATTGAGCCCCCAAAATTAATCTCCTTGGCGATACCTTTCCAACGGGCTATCACATGCCTAAAACGGAGATCGTATGCAAAAGTTACGACCCCGAGAAGTTGATGTACTAGCTTACCCAAACGGGGCCCACATGACTTTTGGCATTTCATCTCCTAGGGTTAGGTTTTTGGATGTCTAGGGTTTTTGGCATTCTTTCTTATTGTAAAAAGGCCTTCAGATCCTCATTGTAATTTTCTTCTTGCGAATGCGTGCTACCGTCACATCTCTTCTCAGAGATAAGTCGCCACCATTCTAGCAAGCTTGTTTCCACTGCATTTTACAGTTTCAGCTTATTTCGTTATTGAATAGAAAACCAGTTTTACTGTATCTCTATTATTTTGTGTTAAGCACCTGTTAATAATCTGTATTCATTTTGTTCTGCTCATAAAATCCGGATCAAGCACTTTCTTCCAAATACTCTAAAATGTTTGACATTTGCTAGCCTTCCCTTCTATAAATCATATGGTGTTTTATCATTGTTACTTATGATCATTCCTCTGTTCAATATATGAATGACTGTGTGTACTGCCTGTACCCAAAATATATTTCTCAACTTTGAATCCTTTAACATGGTTCGGGCCATCTTTTTTACAATTTTGTTCTTCCTTTCTATGACTCCATTTTGCTGAGGTGTCCTAACTGCCGAGAATTGAATTTTTATTCCATGCTCTTCACATAATTCCATGAATTATTTTGATATGAATTCACCTCCATTGTCTTATCTTAAGCACTTAATTCTTGAATCCATTTTTTTTTCAATCATCTCCTTGAATATTTTGAAATTTTTGAATGCCTCTAATTTCTTCTTGAGAAACAATATTGTAGTCATTCTTGTATAGTCATCAATAAGTAGCATGAAGTACTATTTGCCATTTATTCCTTTTTTTCTCATTGGTCCACATGGATGAATGTGCACAATTTCCAATGGCTTTGTTGTAGAGTATTCCTTTGATCTCAATTCCATTATGTTTTCCATGTGGACAATGCTTTCACATAGTACTGAATGGTTTTGAGATTTCTGGCATTTCTCTTACTACTTCCTTTCTACTAATCTTGACCATATTTTCAAAGTTCACGTGTCCCATTATTTTGTGCCAAAGACAAATTTGATTTTCCTTTCCCAAGAAACATATTTCCTTTCCAATCCCATTTAAGATGTATATGTTGTTTGGAGTCCTTACTATTGTAGCCACAAATTTTCCCGATCCTTATTTTCTTATTTCACACTTATCTGAATCAAATATAAGTCTATGTACTTGGTCACACATTTGAATCACATTCAAAAAATCATGCTTCATGTTTTCAACAAGTAGGACATTTTATTCCTTGGCATCCTTACTTCCAAGCTTCATTGTGTCTTTCCCTATAATTTTGGTTGAGTTGTCATTACAAAATGAAATTGATCTATCTCTTTATTTATTCAGAGTTATAAATCTATTCGTGTCACCTCTCATATGTTTTGAACAACCACTGCCAACATACCAATCATTTCTTCTTCTTTGTGCATGTAGTGCAAGGGACCATTATTCAACATTTAGTTTATCCTACTTCCTGATCCAAATTCTTGATGGTCCCTTTTGATGATTGTTGAATTCCTTTTTTGGTTCCTTTTGGAGGAACTTTCAATCTACAATATTTGGCCATGTGTCCAAAATTAGTTGAATTTATAACATTCTACTTCATAGTTTAATGAGCCAAAAATGTTATAGTTTCTTTTATATACTTCATGAGGATTAATTATAGGGTGACCTTGATAGTTGATTTTTTTGGATAGTTGGTTTGGACAGTTGGTTGTAATTGATGTCAACCCTTAGAGATCAATGTCAATCCTTGGAGATTGATGTCATCCCTGGGAGAGGTAAATAGATATGGATGATATTTTTGGATAGTTGATTTTCATTTGTATCGAGATTGATGGTTGATTTAGTTGGGTACATTAGATGAAGTCTACATGAAGCCCCATATGTGTGGTTATGGGACCTGAATTTGATTGAGGAATATGGACATGAAGGAAAGTGTAAAAACAAGTAATACTATCATATGTGGATAGTAGGTGTCATGCCATTTCCGGTGATATATGGTATGCCACGTGGTTCCTCACAGTTGAGGAGATATGGCTTTGTGAATATTGGAGGACCCTTAAGAATAATCTAGAAACCCCTAGAAGGTCAACAAGAATTCAATTATTATAGAATCCCCTAGAAGGAAAATAAGAAGTTTCTGGTCAAAGTGGTTACAACAAGAAGTTAATTAAGGGTAAAGTTGTTGCAACAAGAAATTAATTAAAAATAAATTATTTGCAACAATAAATTATGGGTAAAGTAATTGCAACAAGAATGAGGGTTAGCCCTAAAACAAGGAAGATGGGTAAAACAGTTACAAGTTAGCCCCTAAAGGAAGACAATAAGAAAGTGATTAAAAATAAATCAATTGCAACAAGAAATTATGAGTTGACTAATTATGGGTAAAGTAGTTGCAACAAGAATGTGGGTTATCGCTAAAACAAGGAGGATGGGTAAAACAATTACAAGATGGCCCCTAAAGGAAGGCACTTGGAAAGTATAAATAAGAGAGAAAGAGACTCCCATTAGCAACTATTAAGTATATTGAATATATATAAGTTATTTAGGTAACCAAGGATATCTAAGGAGAATTTCAGAGGGAAGGTGAAGTAAAGAAGGTCGAAAATCCAAGGGAGGATGAAGTCTTTTAATGATGTGTTATAAGGTATGTTATTTATAGTTCATCTTACCAATTTCGCTATAATTTTTTTTCTAGAATGATTCAGATAGAAAAATCGAAGGTTGTTGAACATACATATCAAGGTACCTATGCTAAAAATTTCAGCTTCTGAGTAATTGTAATTTGGAGATACACTCTGTGGAAGATAGAGATTTTAACTAGTTCTGAAACTTGGTTTAAATAGGTGTTGAGGAAAAACAATCATAACTTCCTCATAGATGATCCAAATTCAGTGAGACCAAATGAATTGTATAGGGTACAAGCCATAGTATTTTTTTTGCAAGTTTCATATATATATATATATATATCAAATAGTATGCGCATGGAATTCACTACAAGTTCACTCTTTAGAATAAGCTAGAATTCAACAAGGTGTTCCATTTTTGCTATGACTCCTTTCTTGGGACATTCCAAGAAGTGAAACTTGGAGGAATTGTAGAGAAGATTTTAAAGAATATTGGGTACAAGTTTCATACCTTATTAATTACAGGTACAAAGTTAGTTTTGTTTAAATTTAGGGTTTGTGACTAATCCAAAACTAGTCCCGTGAGACTGAGGTAAAGATTGATGAAGATGTGATTCTCTTGTTGCTCAAGTTAGGGAATCTCTGCAGGTCTGTGATCACATACACTAGGTCAGTTATAGGATCATAGGTATGTTTATATGCTTAGTTTG
The DNA here is from genome assembly GCA_009831015.1 of Picea engelmannii. Taxonomy (NCBI): domain Eukaryota; kingdom Viridiplantae; phylum Streptophyta; class Pinopsida; order Pinales; family Pinaceae; genus Picea; species Picea engelmannii. The sequence goes on along the minus strand of ML788770.1, from coordinate 221,708 downwards.
AAGTTGCATCTTGGTGATCTTGTGGAGCATGCTTGAGGCATGTTTTGATGAGTTTTTGGTATATGTCTTGTGGTACATATTGGATGTATTGCACATGTTGGTTGAAGTCTATTTGTTGAGATACATTTATGGTTCATTTCTTGGTTTATTTCTATACGATGTATGGTATGATATGGTATATAATTGGTACATGGTATGATGTTGATGTACATGGTTGATATAAATGGTTGGAACATGGTATGGTACATGATTGATACTTGGTATGGTATAGGTTTGGTGCATGGTTGATGCACTTGTTATGGTACATGTTTTGGTATAGGTTGATGCATGGTACATGTTGGTACTTAGTTGAGACACATGTCTTGTGATGGTATGTGGTGATCTTGGTACATGCTTGGGAGAGGCATGTGTTGGTGATGTTGAGGATATGGTTTGAGATATTATCTTGGTGATATTGGCATGAGTTGCATGTAGATGCGAGTGTATCTGGTATCATCAATGAGACAATGATTGGTTGTATCTATTGGATACAGTGATAGGTTACAAGTTCATGTGATAGTGACAGTGATGGTGGCAGTGATAATGGAAGTGAAAATGGTAGTGATTGTGGTAGTGACAGTTGGTCTACACTTATACTTTAGGGTGACAGGACGAGGCAAGGAAAGGGGGTTGTAGCCTCCTTCTAGTTGGAGCCATAGAATCAGGGAGTTGGAGCTTCCTTAACGTTGGATCCTGAGAACTAGGTGGTTGTAGCCACCTTCCATTTGGAGCTGGAGAACACAGGGGGTTGTAGCCTCCTTTTGGTTGGATCCAGATAATTCAGGGATTTGTAGCTTCCTTCATGTTGGAGCCCGTAAATAGGGGGTTGTATCCTCCTTTCAGTTGTAGTTGGATAATAGGAAAGTTGGTGCTTTATATGAATGAATTCTGATATATATAAGAAATAATTATGTGGTTTTCCCCCATTTAGGTTTCCACATAAATGTTGGCGTACTATGTTCTTGATGTGATGTTGCTTATGATTACATGCTTATGATAAATATATATATTGAATGCAATCATAAATTATACATTGATGATAAATTGTTGATCAAGTGAAATAATATATATTGTGGTTAAAAGTGGTATAAAGTTCTCATACTAATTCACCACCCCCCCCCTCAGTATTCCAACAACTTCTATTCTTAGAATAATCTTTGTAGTTTACACCTTTATGTCCAAAATTGTTACAATAATAACATGAACCAAGAAATATAGTTTGATACCTGGGAGACCCTTTGAATGGCGTTGTTCCTCTATAGTTTTCTTCTGTATTTATTTCTATGGGTGTCTGTTGATTCTGAAACATGGGTCTTCTAGATGGTTCCATCATTTTGTAATATTATACTTGATCATTCTCATGTGAAGACTTGCATTCTTCCTTCTTATTGAATCATCTGGTGATTGTTGCATAAGTCCTATGTTCTACTTCTTTTTCTGTAGTCATAGAGATTGAACGCTTCTCTGTATGTGTTTGGTTGCATCCTAGTCCATAATTTTCATGATACGACCTTTGAGCACTGATGATTTCATCCAATATTTTGGTGTTGTTCTCATGCATATCTCTTTTTTGAATTTTCTTCCTTAGTGAAACTATTTCAGCTTCTAATCTCTCTTTCTCTTTTTTCTTTTATTCTGTCTTGCTTCTAAGTATCTCTTTGATCCTTCTGGCTTCTTCAACTTGTACTTTCATGTTCGTAATTCTTTGCTGATCCTTTTAAGGGTTAGAATTTTTAGAATACTCCTTTAGCATAATTAATTCTCCCTTGAGTGATTTGTTTTTATTCCTCTCTCTTTTTAGTTCTTCTAAAGCACTAATTAGTTATGCTTGGAGATCAACTTCACGTTCTTCTTCATAGTTGTCTTCATTATTTTTATAATCCATGAAGGATACATTTTCCAATTCATTGTCGCTATCATTGTCCTCATCAGATGATGAAATGTCTTCCTTTGAATAGAGATTTTTCTTGAAGAATTTCTTTTTGTTTCTTCTCTTGTCTCCATTTTGATATTTCTTTTCTTTCTTAGGAACTTATTCTTTATCATTATCTTTGTTCTTAGCATATGGACATTTATTAGCAAAATGACCAATTTTATGACAATTAAAACATTTAAAAGGAATATTACCTTTGTACTTGCCAGTTCCTTTCTTTAACTTCCTTTTGAAGTTGGCCATCTCTTCATCTTCATCATAAAAATCATTGTAACTATAGTGTGACTTTGGTTTTTTCTTATTCTTCTTGGTATTCCTGGATTCCTTGAATGTTTCTTTCTTCTCGGATGGATTTTCCTATTCTGTTCTCATCTCATAAGATGTGAGTATTCTATGTAGCTCATTCATGCTTATCGTACCAAGATATTCTCTTTCTTCTAGGGATGAAATCTTAGGATCAAATCTCATTGGAAGATACCTTAGTATCTTTTGTACAATAATTGGTTCTTTAATTTCTTCTCCCAATCCTTTAATGGAATTTACTATTTCATCAACTCGTAGGAAGTACGTTGCAATATACTTGTCTTCCTTCATCTTCAATTTCTCAAACTTGCCTCTGTAGGTTTGAATATTGACCCCTTTTACTTTAGCATCTCCTTAGTATATACTTTGGATTTTTTCCCAAATACCCTTTTAAGAATCATAGTGCATAAGCTTCACATATATCGAGTGCTCTAGGCCCTTCAAAATCACAGTTTTGGCCCTCAAATTGTTTTCATCGAGTTTCTTTCCATCTCTATTTGTTGGAGGAGTGGCAGGTGTTGTGTATCCATCTACTAATACTTTCAAAACATCAAATCCCTATGCTTGGATATATGTTTTCATTATTCTCCTCCATAAGGCATAGTTTTGTCCATCAAACTGTGGTACTCCAGTCATAGTGTACTCCATGATCTTCCTTTCAGTGATTATATTGTTTTCTTGAAGGACCTACTATGATACCAATTGTTAGAATAGTGAGAGGGGGGTTGAATCGGTATTAAGAAATATTTTACCACTTTTAATCAAAACATGTAATCATTAACTTTATCATCATTATATCATAACATATCATGAGAAGTATCAATCAATAGAGAATAAAAAATAACCATAGATACATAGTATGAATTTACGTGGAAACAAAAATAGGAGAAAAACAAATAATGTTTTATTATATGTCAAATATTACATTGAAAGGAGCACCAACTTCCAAATTCTCCAGAACAAACTGGAAGGAGGCACCAATCCCCTGATTTACAAGCACCAACCTGAAGGAAGTTCGAACTCCTTGAGTTCTTTGGCACCAACCAAAAGGAGGCTACGACCCCTTGATTTACATGAACCAACCTTAAGGAAGATCCAACTCCATGAGTTCTTCGACACCAATTGGAAGGAGGCTATAACCCCCTTTACTTACCCAATTATTCCTCCTTGAAATATAAGTGTACACTCAAACTATCACTACCACTGATCAACTTGTAAATTCTACTATCAATGATACATCAACCAACTATTCATTGTCACATCAACCTATAACTGATGATCAAATAATCATCTAGCATGTCACTGTCACATCAAACTGTAACTGGTGATCAACTAATCATCCAACCTGTCATGGTCACAACAATCTGTAACTAATGATAAAAAATTCATCCAACCTATCACTGTCCCTGTCACTTCCACTTTCACTATCCATGTTACTGTCACTGTCACTGTCTTTGTCACTACATACCATCATCAACAAACTATAACCAGATCCACTGATATGGATACCAAAACCATCACCATAACATATACATAAACAATGTACCAAAACCTATACCATACCATATTCCAAGTATCTAAGATGTGCCAATGTCTCAACAATGTGCATCAAGTATGCACCATAACCATCAAGATCATATACCAAGTATATACCTAAAATATATTCCAATATCACAAATATGTGCCTCTAACAATGAACCATAACATCCATAAACTAAGTACCAAGGATATGTCTCAACCATGTATCAATATCACCAAAACATGGACCTAAACCATATGCAACCATATACCAAAAAGGGCTTCCAATACATGCCTTAAGCATGTGACATACCATCCATGATACAATCCTCAACCAAGAACATAAAAGACATACCTTTACTTATGAAAAAATAATTGATACATGCCATCTCAGATCCTGTAGCAAACTTGTTGTAACATCATACCTTGCTACAACTTGAACCAAGCATCCTTATCCAAATCTGTTTTGGCCTCATTAGACAAATGCTAGATATTATGTGGGGCCTTGTGTGATAGATGTTAATCAACCCATGGGGGTGCCTCACGGGACACCTATGTCCTGACCCGTGGGGTCAAATAAACTAGGGTTTACTGAAACCCTTCCTTCTCTGCAACTTTGAGACTTTCACACTCCTTTCTTTCTGAGATTTGATTCCTCAGATATGCTACAAAATATAAGAAAAAAATCACTTGAAATATAGATAATCATTGAACCTGTATGAGAGGCTTGTTGAGGCGTATTTATACTTTTCCAAGTGACTTATTTTCTTCACTTTAGGGTTGAACTATACTTTCTTGTTATAATTGTTTTACGCTGTAATTAATTACTTGTAGCATCTTGTTGCAACTGTTTTAGGTATTCTTAACCAATATTTCAGGCTTCCAACTTCATGACCTCATAACTCCTCAACCGTTAGGAAATACGTGATGTACCACCTACCATTGGAAATGACATGACAAGGACTATCCATATATGATGGTTTTGTATACACTTTAAGTTTTCTTCAACCTCATTTTCCTCAGTCAAATTCAGGCCTCATGACCACACCTCTAAGTTTCTTTTAGACTTCTTCAAAGCATCTCCCTGTGAGGGGCATACTTAAAGCTATGCCATAAGGGGACCACTTTAGAGACTTATTCAATTATACTCATTACTTCTATAGGCTTCTAGACTTCCTCTAAAGTTGACATCAAAGACAATCAATTTTCCAACACTAGTGAATTTTTTACATTTATCACAAACCCTTGTAAATTTAAAAGAATCTCAAAAAATAAAAGGCCAGCAATACCATGTTCTTATAATTTTTAAGGAAGTAGCCTTTTCTGAAAAATGACCGCCAGTGTGTAAATTTTATTGTCTTGATCCATGTATCTATTTCAATATTTTTAGGGTTGTAATTTATCGTTAATACATCGTAATAACAACCCGTCAACAAATATTCGAAATAATGAATTTCCAAAAATCAAATATTTGGAGGCTTCAAGACATAATCTCCTTCGTTGATGAGATTCTAATTGATTCGGATGCTTTTGATATTGTAATTAGTAAATTGTGTCCTTATACCAGGGATTTTCAGTGACATAGAGATTTTGATTTTCGATAAAGAAAAGTGATGATAAGGCATTTTCATTTTCTTCAAAAGAATTAATTGGTTCAGGATGTTGAGCCAAGTGAAGTGATAAGTCATGTCCCTTAATAGTATTAGAAGTACTAATCATTAAAATATATTCGTGAATCTTTGCAAGCCAATGTGCAAGTTTTCCTAAAAGGTGAGTTTGTGAAAGAAAAAACTTGACAACATGTAAATGAACTTTTACCTGTGTGTGCTTGCCAAGGATGAAGTGGAGAAATTTCTCTATATCCTTAATGAAGGAGAAATAATTTTTTTCAATAAAATATTATTTGATTTCATCATCCGTTAACATTTGACTCACATAGGCTACAAGTTCTTCATTATTTTGATCATCTTTTTGCAGAACAACAACATAAATTGCTTCTTCTATTGAGTTCATATAAATTATGAATTATTTATTAAAGTATGGCTTTACCAAGACTGGAGCTGAAATAATTTCCCTTTTAACTCCTACAAAATCCTTTTCGACATCTTTTTCCAAGAGAAAGATTGATCATGTTTCAACATCTTATGAATAGGTTTAAACATCACAACGGAATTAGGAACAAATCTTCTAACAAAATTTATTCTACCCATGAAAGATTGGATTTCGTTTTTAGATGTGGGTGATGGAAGATTTAATATTGCAGTAACTCTTTTAGGATCTATGCTAATCCCATAATTTGAAACAATGTTTCCAAGGAGTTTACCATGAGTAAGTCCAAAAACTGACTTTTTGGGATTTAAAGTCAAACCAAACTTTCTACATCGTAAAAAGACTTACTTAATATTATAAAAGTAATATGATCAGTTTTTTGAATAAACAATTAAATCATTGAGATATAATTGAATAATAGTATCGATGAGATCATCGAAAGCTATTTGCCTAGCTCTTTAGAAAGTGGCACATGCATTAGATAAACCAAAATGAATACGTTCATAAGGAAAAGTGCCCCAACGAGTAATAAATGTGGTTTTGTATTTATCATTCCTCTGAACTATTATTTGATTATAACCTAAAAAACCATTGAGTAAGGACATCATTTGGATTTTCACCCAGGCACCTACCTTAGCAGGTCTCGCGCTTGACCTCCCGGTCTTAAGGATCGTTCTAATCTCCCTTTCCTGAGCCGAATTAGCTCTTTCAATTCCCTACTGGAATCGTGCATGAGTCGATCCACAGGTCCTTTCTTTTCCCTCATGGCCCCGAACATGACCATGAACAGTTTCCCCACAGGAAATGTGATTTCGGGCTTCGGGGTTTCCTAATTCTTGATGTCACGAGAACCCTTGTTCTCTCGATCTCCCGATCTCCGATATCTCGATTCGTCGAAACGAATTTAACTTTAGTTAGCCCCCTGGGCTAGACCTTTGGTCCATATGACTTCCTCTTATGTGACCACAGTCCCTTTCGCGGTTTCGCGACTCAAGAGCCCGACTTCTTGGTCTCTTGACTTTCGAAGTGCCAATTCCTGAAATGTCGAAATGGCCTTGCCTTTCGGGATTTTCCCTGAAAACCTAGATTTTTTCCATGCGTCCCCTTGATATGGGCGGTCCTCGTTGTTTCACAATTTCAGGTTTTGAAACACCGAAATGCCTATGGGTTCTTTCTTTCGGAACTCCCGAAGTTTCGATCCCCGAAACTCCGATATGACGTCAGCTAGGAAACCCCTTTCGGGATTTCTCATTTCGGGTTCTCTTGATGCGAGACTCCTCTTCGCCACTACTCCCTCGCACTCACGACCTCCGATGTGATGAAGTGACGTCAGCTGACCCCACAACAGAGATTTCCACCTTGTCAGGGTTTTGGACTTCACGATTCCGAAATGTGCATGCTTCTTGTCTTGAGGATTCACGAAACGCCGAATCCCAAAATGTCGATGGACTCTCCCCTTTCGGGTTTTTTTTCGAAAGTCTCGATTGTTGCCACGCGTCCCCTCAAGATGGACGGTCCACATTCATTTCATGATTTCACGAAATCAAGTGCCAAAATGATCCGACATCTTGTCCCTTTGATCTCCAAAATTTCGAACTCCGAAATGTCGATGGCTCCCGATCTCCGCCATGTGTCCCAACCAATGGATGGCTCAGATTTGTTTCAGGGTTTTCATCCTAGAGATTCCCAATCCCCTATCCTCAGGACTTCTGATATCCTGATTTCCAAAATCCCGATAAGCCAACTCTTTTGGGACTTTCTTCTCCCTGTTCACGAAGGCTTTAAACCCCTCGCAGCTCCTGTCAGATCCAACGACTGACGTGTATTTGGATCAAGATCTGACAGTCCAGATCCGTCCTCCTTGTGCACTCCTTCTTGTTCTCCCTGGACGTGAAACTCTCAACTGTTCAGATCTTTTCGACAGATCCGACGACAGCTGTTTCTCCTCCCGAGCTTTGGCGCTTTCTTCCAATGCTTGGAAGATTTCTCCAAGACTAAAGGCCTCGAACTTTGCCTTTCCTCTGCAAGCTCCACAATTTGAGTCCTCACCTGTGCATATAAAACCGTTGTCCCTCCTGAGCTTTGGGTACTCTAAACTCATAAAATAGTTCTACGGTTTCTGCACTCCTTGCAGCTATGCTTTGTGCACCTAAAGCACTACTCCTCTTGAGCTTTTATCTTCGAACCCTTGAAGGATTCTTCAACTCCTGTGCCCCTACAAGGTCTCTACATACATAAAGTGCTATCCATCCCGAGCTTCTCTTCTCACCCAGACTTCTAAGAAAACAGTTCCTTCTCCTTTCTCCTCCTTCTGGAGAAGGTGATGCCCTACTGACTATTCTCTGCTCAAGCAACCTCTTGCTGAGTCTTTCAAGGTGTTCAACAACCCTATGAAGGTCCTTCTCCTTGGATTCTTCTTCAAATTTAGAACTCAAAGAGTTATTTTCTCCTGTTCCTATATGCACACCCACTCAATGCCCACCTGGCAGAGTATCTTCTTACAGAACACCTAACGGTTTGGTTCTCTTTTGTGCACCCAATGCTCTTGCTCAATGCCCTCTTGGCAGAGCTCTACAGAACTCACAAGAGTTTCTATTTGCAAATATGTTTCTTCATACACAACCCTACCTCCAAGGTATTCAGAAACCTTGAGGTCTTTCTCCTGAGTTGATGACTTCAAATTCTGTGCCCACCAGGCATGCCTCTGTCTGACTCCGCAGAGTTCAGAAATGCACCCTCTGTGCACAGTTATCAGAACCCGTAGCATTATGTCACACCCTCCTGGTGTGAAGCCTCAAAGACCTCTCAAGCCTAAAATCGAAACAACTCCCTGCAAATGGAAACCTACAACATACATCTACAACATAAAAAAACACTCACAAACATTCATTCAACACATGAAAGATGTAGGAAAAACTGTTGTTTATAATAAAATGGAAAATGTTTGTTTACAATGGTGTTCCTGAGCACAACCTGTAACAAGGTTTCGACTCCTTCTCTTCTGCTCTCCACTCGCAGACCCTCTACCCTGAGATACAATTACCATCCCAAGATATTTTACATGAGGAGGCTCTTAGAATGCTTCCCTCCAACCTACCTACCCTATTCAATTACATTGAATGGGATGTCTATTCCACCATCTGGATCTAGATATCAGCCTTACAAACATTAAAGGCCTACCTACTCTAATTCCTGCACAAAGGCACGGCTCCATGGCTCAACAGCCTACAACATTAATTGCATTCAAATTCAAAATTGAAGATGAGGGTTGCGCCTCTCTTCATACTTGAATGCATGTGTTGACGTGGCTATCTGGCTAGTTGGTTGACATGGAGAGATGCTCCTGCATCATACTACTCATTTGCAAAATCCATGAGCTCCTGCTCATGAGCTTCCTATCTCAGCTGTGGAAATCCTTCTCGATACCAAATCATCCTCTTGAGTTGTTCATCCACTCCATCTCCATGTTACTGCAGCTACTTCTGTGTTGTTGTTGCTGCTTCTTTTCTGCCCAGATTTTCCTTGCTGGCAGTCTTTGCTAACCCTAACATCAACCTTCTGATCTCCTCAATCACTACATCCAGCTGCTCCAGTGGCTAGTTCTGTTTTTGCAGTCTCCCTAGTTGCAAATATTTTATGCAATTGGGTAGATCATCATGATCTCCCATGCCATCCTCTTCATCTTATTCTGTGGCATTAACTTGCCACCCTGCTGCAAAGCCCATCTCTGCAGTCTCTTCTTAACTGACCTGTTGTTCAGTCACATTCTCTGACAGCTCAAATTCTGCCAGTTCTCCTGCTGGCTTTGGATTATTCATTCAATCCTGCAACATCTCCAACTCCATCTCCCATGGAGTGAGAACTTTATCTTCTGCTGTCAGCTTCAGTGTTGTAGCTTTCTTCTTTTCAGCTTCCTGGCTAAAAGAATTGAGCCATTCCTCAGAATGCTCATTCTCTTTTTCTTCTTTGGCAACTTTAGATATCTGCTCCAATTCTTCTTTGACAGTCTCAGCTAGCTGTCCTTCTACTGTTGCTGCATTTGCAGCATAGATTTCTACCTCCTCTGGGCTAAGTGGTAGGAATATTCCAATTCCTCCAATCATCAGAAGATTCCTTAGATCCTCCTCTTCTATCAACTGCACCTGCTGATCCAAATCCATCTCTGAATTTATGAGACCCTCAGATAGTCTCATCTTCTCATCCCTACCCACCTGGCAATATGGGATGTCTTTGTTGCCCTCCTGCCAGTCTATGGAATCAACTGATCCTGTCTCTCTTCCCTTGCCCGCCTGGAAAACTAGAAACCTTTCGTTGCCCTCCTGGCAGTCCTTGAGATCCCACAACGACCTCATTTCATTGCCCAGCCGACAATGTGAAATTCCTTGGCTGTCCTCCCGACAGTCCGTGAGATCTTCAGCTAATATCGACTCCTTGCCCACCTGGCAATTTGGAATTTCCTCTCTACCCTCCTGGAAATTCTTGAGATCTTCAGTTGATCCCATTTCATTCTCTTCACCAAGAATTTTCCCAGTCTCTGGTTCACATATCTGAACCATTTCCTCAGGTCCATCGAGGTTTTCAGTATGCCTCAACCATCCTCTTAACAACCTATGTTGTCTTCTAGCCATCAACTCCTTGACTGGCCATTTTACCTTTGGCTTCCTCATGGGCCATTCATATACCCATCTCGAATTGGCTTTCAGCTACATCTCCAATGCAAGCCTTTCTATGTCTTCCCTTATATCAACAAGCTCTTTATCTATTTCTGCAAGCGTTTCTTCTTTGCTCTTCCTCCCAGCAGACCTACGAACTTCAGTAGCCATGTTGTTGTCTCTGTCTACCCTCTTGGAAAATTTTTTGCTCACTCCTGCAAACCTGAGTGCTTTAGCCTCTTCCTACAATCCTGCTGACTTTCTTCTCGATTTCTGCCTACCCGCGAATAATCACCATAGAGTCTTCAAAAACCCTGTCTTCTTTTGTCTTCTCCTCACTTCCCTTACCTGAAATCTATAGACAAGATTCAGGCTTTGATACCAAACTGATGTGTATCGGAGTGCTCTCCTTCTCTAGCTTCCCTTGCCTAAAATATACAAGCAAGATTCAGGCTTTGATACCAAACTGATGTGTATCGGAGTGCTCTCCTTCTCTAGCTTCCCTTGCCTAAAATATACAAGCAAGATTCAGGCTTTGATACCAAACTTGACGGTGCCGCTTCACCCAGGCACCTACCTCAGTAGGTCCCGCGCCTGACCTCTCAGTTTTAAGGATCGTTCTAATCTCCCTTTCCTAAGATGAATTAGATCTTTCGATTCCCTACTGGAATTGCACATGATTCGATCCACAGGTCCTTTCTTTTCCCTCACGGCCCCGAACACGACAATGAACAATTTTCCCACAGGAAATGTGATTTCGGGCTTCGGGGTTTCCTAATTCCCGATGTCATGAGAACCCCTGTTCTCTTGATCTCCCGATCTCCGATATCTCGATTTGCCGAAATGGCTTTAACTTTAGTTTTCCCCCTGGGCTAGACCTTTGGTCCATATGACCTCCCCTTATGTGACCGCAGTATCTTTCGGGGTTTCGCGACTCAAGAGACCAACCTCTTGGTCTCTCGACTCCCGAAGTGTCAATTCCTGAAATGCCGATATGGCCTTGTCTTTCGGGATTTTCCCCGAAAACCTAGATTGTTTCCATGTGTCCCCTCAAGATGGATGGTCCTCGTTGTTTCGTGATTTCAGGTTTTGAAACACCAAAATGCCTATGGGTTCTTTCCCTCGGAACTCCCAAAGTTTCGATCCCCGAAACTCTGATATGACGTCAGCTAGGAAACCCCTTTTGGGATTTCATGTTTCAGGTTCTCCTGATGCGAGACTCCTCCTCGTCGTTTCTCCTTCTCACTCTCGACCTCCGATGTGCTGAAGTGACGTCAACTGGCCCCACAACAGATCTTTCCACCTTGTCAGGGTTTCGAACTTCGCGATTCCAAAATGTGCGTGCTTCTTGTCTTCAGGATTCACGAAACGCTGAATCCCGAAATTCTGATGGACTCTCCCCTTTCGGGATTTTTTCCAAAAGTCTCGATTGTTGCCACACATCCCCTCAATATGGATGATCCACATTCATTTCGTGATTTCGTGAAATCAAGTGCCGAAATGCTCCAACATCTTGTCCCTTTGATCTCTGAAAGTCCGAACTCCAAAATGCTGATGGCTCCCGATCTCCGCCACGTGTCCCAACCAATGGACGGCTCAGATCTGTTTCGGGGTTTTCATCCTAGATATTCTTGATCCCCTATCCTCAGGACTTCTGATATCCCGATTTCCGAAATCCCAATAAGCCAACTCTTTCAGGACTTTCTTCTCCCTGTTCATGAAGGCTTTAAACCCATCACATCTCTTGTCAGATACAACGACTGATGGGTATTTGG
>ML788770.1:168096-188267 GCA_009831015.1 Picea engelmannii | reverse complement strand
GGGGGATTTTCAATTTTCTTTCTTTTTACTAGGAGGTCCCACCTATAGTTAAGTATTTATAAATAATAGATAATAAAAAAATTATATTAGTTCCTTGAAATCATTTGTAGGAAGGTGGCTAGTTGATGATTTTATGAGTCAACAGAAGTTAGAAACTTGTTTCCCAACACTTAGGGTCGGATAAGTAACAAAGAAGGTCGAGTCACTGATATATAGTTATGGCTACCTAGAGATATCATGCACATAAGATTTAATAACTTTTGTTAGGGCTATAATAGGGGGCCGATCGAGGCAGCCAAAAAGTTGGTGTTTCCCTTCTTGTACTTAATATTCAGGTGAAATTATTTTAGGTATGTGTACCATTTATGATGGTGGTCATTCTATAGTTTTACTTTTATCTACATGAATTGAATAGGATTGTGATCGGTGTGGATGATCATTTCCTTTCCCATAATGTAATGCATCCACTATTGGCATGCCTCCAAAATTGAGTACATATCTTTGTCATAGGTGGGATACTTGCTAACAATATTAGATGATGTTTCACTATGATAGGAAACTATATGTCCTTGCTATGTGAGGATGACACTAATAACATAGTTAGAGACATCTATCTCAATCTCAAAAATTTATTGTAGATATGGAAATGTGAGGACTAATGCATAACATAGACATTGTTTCAGATCCTTGAATTCTTTCTACTATGATTAAAACTAGGAAAGCTTAGATTTATCTCCCCCCTTGGTCACTTGACTTAAAAATCAAGCTATATGAGAGAAACCAAACATGAAACAATGGTATAAATTGGTGAGGCCCAAGAATATATGGAAATATATCAAAGTTGTTGGGGTTGGCCAATCATGAATGACTTGGATCTTGGATGGGTACACATGAAACCCATAATCATCCATGATGTATCCTAAGTATTGGATTCTCTACATGTCGAATGAGCATTTATCTAGGTTGGCATATAACTTGTGTTTTTGGAGGGTTCTCAAGACCTACTGAATTAGTCACAAATGATCTTATTAAGTTTAGATGAAAATGAGGATGTATTCGAAATAAACCACCACAATTTTTTTTTTGAACAACCACAAGATATCATCCATTATCCTCATGAATGCCAGTAGAGAATTAGTCAAGCCAAAAGTCATGACCAACCAATCAAATAATCCTTCTTTAGATTTGAAGGTTGTCTTCGATACATCGATTGATTATATTGAATCTTGGTGATAACCCGACTTCATATAAATATTGCAGAATAACTTGGCACCCTTGAGTTGATCAAGAAGATCGCCAATCTAGGGGATCGGGTATGGATTCTTCACAATGATTTCATTTATGGATCTATAATCAATAAATATCAACAATGTTCCATCTTTCTTTTTCACCAACACAATTGGGCTCCAACAAGGCGAGTAACTTGGTCAAATTTATCCATTTCATATGAAATCATGAATTTGATGATTTATTTCCTCATTATATAAAAGGGAGCATATTTATGTTGGACCATTTGGAAAGGGAGCACCAGGTATGACATCAATGGGATTTTTTATTTGATATTGCAGAGGAACCTCTACAGATGAAGCGAAGATGTCTCTATATTCTTCTAAAATATTTTCCATCTATTTATGTTGTGCAGAGAGACCTTGTGTTGAAGTTATGGTGGTCATAGTGTCATTTTTTCCCCTTTTGACCGAACCATAAAGTGGAAAAAATTCACAGTATATGAGATTAATTTTTGGGACTATTTTTCTAAGATCAATGAAATTGCAGTAGTCAAAACTACCTTTGGTACCCTGTATGGATGACTTGTAGAGTGATAATGACACAACGGGGATGGGACTCATAAACAATATGAAATTTTGACATATAATGTTGTCCTAAAATAACATCAAAAACTTTGAGTGTGGAAACATCACATAGTACCTCATATTTGAAGGTATTAATGACATAGGACAAACAATACTAATGTTTGACGTGAAGGTATCATCCCTGACTCAAATAACAAATGGTGTATGGTTGGGGGTGTGGCATCATTGGTATATTCAATATCTTGATAAAATTTGCCAATATTAGGTTCATCTAGCTCCCACTCTCAACAATGAAATGTAGTGGGGTTCCCTTCACCCATATATGTGACTGGAAGAGGTGCTCCCTTTCCTCAAGATCCTCTAACTCATCTGGTTGGATATTTTCATTTGTGATAGTAACACTAGGTTCAACATCAATGATATGATTTACCTTATCCTAATCTAAATCATATTTTGTTTTGAGGCCTGACTCTTTTTATTTAATATCAGTCAACAATGACTATTTTGAGTGACATTCATTAGTGTCGTTCTAGGGGATTTTGTGGAATTCACACCATTTTATAGTTTCCTTATTCATCTTCTTGTAGTTTGTACTGGATGTATTGAGGTTGGAATTCATTTATATGTCCCTTTTTTTGTGAGTTAGGGACACCTTTTCCATGCTTTCGTTGTTGTTTATTTGTAGAGTCAAACTCTCTCTTATTCTGTTGCTTAAATTTTTTCATGATTTTGACAGCATATCAATAAGCGACTCTCAGTGAGGAGATGTCCAAGAAATCCGTCTCTCTTTGGATGTACCTATGTAGGCCACTGTGATACTTCAAAAATAGGTGTCGCTCATATTCTATGATACCGAAATTTGAGCATGAGGTATGCAAGATATTAGTGTACTCTAGCAATATCTAGATTCTTTCCTAATGCAATGTAACACACCCACTGCCATCAATCAAAAAATTTCATTGTTTTCTTGGTAATGAGACTCCCCGAAGCTTGTAGAAGCAAAATGCCAATCCCTGAATCACAGGTCTTCTATGTACCTACCCGATTCTCTGTACATAACCGTGGTCTTACGTCCCACCTGACGCAGGCGTGCCAACCACGAGTATGTTCGCTCACAGGGTCTTCTTCTTCTCACCCGAAGAACTCCAAGGTTCTTCTATTTCCCTATCGGGAAATCTGCTCCCATAGTTTTCTTGCGCGATTCCCCCTTCCTTGATTTATCGAGGAATCAAAACTCATGACTTCGCGAGTTCAAAGGTTGAACACTGGGTTCTCGGATCCCCAAGACCCGATGGTCAGTCAACTCGCTAACTTTTCCCCGAGGGATTTCGCTACTCGCAACCTTGTGATTCCTGTGGCCAAATTCCTAGGTCTTTTCTCGCGAGGCTCCGATACACGATCCCACGTGCGGATCCAACGGTATTCTCGCGATCCGGCTCCAACGGTTATTACCTTCTCGCTTCTCGCGTCCTCGTGACTTTGAATACCCAATAATTGGGCTCTCACCCTGCGAACTCCCGAGTTCGCGAGATCTTCTCGATCTCTGCCACCTGTCCTCCCCAGATGGACGGTCACAGCCTTTCGCCACTTCGCTGCTTCGCGACCTCATGTCTCGCATATTTTAACACCAAATACTTGGGCGTTCACCCTGCGAGCTCTCGAGTTCATGAGATCTTCTCGATCTCTGCCACCTGTCCTCCCCAGATGGACGGTTCACAGCCTTTTGCCACTTCGCTGCTTCGTGACCTCGTGTCTCGTGACTTTTAACACCAAATACTCGGGTGTTCACCCTACGAGCTCCCGATTTTGCGAGATCTTCTCGATCTCTGCCACCTGTCCTCCCCAGATGGACAGTTCACAACCTTTCACCACTTTGTTGCTTCGCGACCTCGTGTCTCGCGACTTTTAACACCAAATACTTGGGTGTTCACCCTGTGAGCTCCCAAGTTCGCGAGATCTTCTCGATCTCTGCCACCTGTCCTCCCCAGATGGATGGTTCACATCCTTTTGCCACTTCGCTACTTCGCGACTTAGAACATCCAAACTTCGGGCTCTTACCTCGCGAACCTCCGAGGTAGCGAGGTCCCTGGATCTCCACCACCTGTCCTCCTCGTATGGACGGCTCAGATCCTCTCGTGGCTTCGCCACTCGTGACTTAGAGCGTCCAAATTTTGGACTCTTACCCCACGAACCTCTAAGGTAGCGAGGTCCTATTCATAAGGGCTTAACCCTCATTTATCTCCCTATAGATCTAACGTCTGTCGGGTGTCCGGGCTAAGATCTGACTATTCAGATCGGTCCCAATGCCACGCCCTTTCCCATTGCTCTTTAGACGTGAACAAACCAATGGTCCAGATGTTCTCATGGAGTCTGGGGTTCTACGATTCAGATTTCCTCGCTACTCACGAAGATAGAGGAAAAAGGGTTAAGGCAATTTACGCCCTCATTCATTCCTACGATCTAACGGTCGTGAATGACCACAGATTCCCGATGGGATCTCATCCATTGATCAATACTTATCCTTACGCTGCTACTTCTGGATTTCAAGAGAGTCATTCCTCTTCGCACAGGGTTGTTAATACTTGCACATTCACGCCCTTTTCCCAGGTTCTTGGTAAACATTTCTAAGGAGGGAATCTCCGTGAAGAGGTCTATTCCAGGGCATTCCTGGATGCAGATAAGGGAAACAAATTCCCGGGAACGGACTGGATACCTGACTTAGTTCAACCTGGCATGCTTAGATTCATTTTTATCGACATATGTTGTGCATGGATTCCTCTATTACAAGCATATATCCATTAATTATTATCAAAACATTCACAGACATTCTTACACTAAAATCGTTCACAATCTCACAGTGCTGTGAGTACATATACATATATATATATATATATATATATATATATATATATATATATATCAGTGTATGAATTTCAATATGCAATACATAAAATACTTATCATAGATAACACCAGAAGTGGGTTCAACTAATGAGAGGGGTGCTCGTTTCCACCCAATCGTAGGCTCAGCGACTCCCAACAGATTTACCACTAGCCACCCCTGAGCTGAGACCACGATGCTCCGAGACTGTGTCTCTCTGTCTGCCAGTGACCAGGAGTGAAGGTTGCAATCCTTCCTCTCTGCTATCACTCACTCTGCGTAATGCCAGAGTTCCCCTCGCGTCTTCCCCCTCATTCGTTTCTGCCATACGCCTTATCCCCTCGCGAGGTTGTGTGTGGCACGATTACCCTCACGCCGATCAGGCCTGACGGCTCTACGGATGGGCGGTTTACCATCCCATCCCTCATCAATCCATCCACCTACTAGCCTGCGAGGCATTGAATTTCAGGGCTAGCGAGCCGCTTTTGGTTCTCCGGGCTAGTGGAGTCCAAATACGATATTTAATTCTTGGTGGAAGTTAACGCCACATTTTCAGGAGCCTTACACCGCCATCGTGGTCTCTTTTTCTGCACATCCCCTCTCAGCAGTCCTACAATAATTAAAATATCATTCACATTCATTGACCTCTTCCTGTAGGTCCATTTACATCACATGTTCATACTTATGAGTTTGCCATAGTCCTTGGCCAACCTAGTTATATTTACAAACTGGGGGAAACAGGGTGTTACATGCAAAGTCATCCATCTTGTGTACTGGTAATCATAGTTTATGATAGGGTATAAATCCTCCTTGAGGGAATGAATAAAGATCACCCAAATATATATTGTCCCAAATTCCATAGTCTTGTCTTTGTTATGTCTCTCCAAGTAAAATTCACACCACTCTTTGATGTTGGGAAGGGATCTAAGGAGAGTGAATGTTATCTTTTCAGTGTCAGAATATTTTTGAACAGAGTAATACCCTTCTAATATATTTAACCATTTCTCCAAATCATATGCATATATCTATCCTTCAAATGAGGGGATATCAAATTTAACTTGTACCTTGAAGGGTGTCACACCTTTGAAATGGCTACTTGTTGAAGGCGCCTCACATGTTATTGACAGTCATTAAAGGATATTAGGAATTTATCCATCATCTCATCCCACTATTGCAAGAGGGCTTCCTCAAGAAACATTTTGAAAGGATATCCTCCTCCATAATCTCTCTTTTCTTCCACTATGGGAGGTTGCTTGGGTTAGTGAGAGCAATTATCCCCAAGTGAAACTAGATCTAGACCCAACTCTCTATTCCTAAACCTCGTCGAGGATATGCATTGAGAAATAACAAGGAGAACACTACTCTAATACCACTAATCCATATTATATTGGAAAAAAAATGAGATACAAACAAAAATGTGGTAGAGAAAATAGAAATATAGTGAAATCCAACTTCTATTAATGAATAAATTAGTTGAATACTGTAGAAAACAAATTGGCTAGAATGGTAGTAGCTTATCTTTGAAGAGAAATAAAATTTAGCTATGCTCATTCATGGAAAGATAATGAAATCGACTACAAGAATGGAATTTTAACATCATAAAATAACACTAAACTTACAAAACATTAACCCTAGGAGGTGAAGAGAAAAACAATTTGGGGGCCCCGTGGTGATTAGATGCATCAACTTCCCTGTGACACAAAATATTTCATACATTCTCCATTTGGGGAGTTTATTAGCTCGTTGGAAATATTTGATCGAGAAGTAAAATTATTAGAAGGGCCCGAGCATGCCATGGAAAGTGTAGGCCCCCTCTATGGACAAAACAAATCGTTTAGGGACTTAAATTGCCCCCATAAGTTTAGGACTTGAAAATCATAACAAAAATGACCAAAATGGAGAACCATGCTGAATTGGCAGAAGAGGTGGGTGGCTACTAAAATCCACCTAGATCAATCCTCCCCCCTTATGAAGAAATTTTATCCATTGCATAAATTTCACTCAAGATATGGGGAAATTGTTTCTGAATCTAAATCTTAGTGAGAAGCTTCCCTTGCTGAAGTAGTTTCATTGCTTTGACAACCGAAGAGAGCTACATGTTTTTTTGGTAGGCTCCCTTCATCTTGGTGTCCATGATCCGATCCACTGGATCCTATACAATGCATTTAGTATTTAGTTATGTAGGGGCCAATTGCTTAGCCACCTTCGACATGTCTAGCAGAGGTGCAAAATCTTATCGAAGTAGATGCATATTAAGTACTAGGTGCAAGATAATGAAAGGAGGAATATTCAATTGGAAATAATTATCAACCACATCCTTGGTGATAGTGTAGGGCCCCTATCAAAGTGGTATAATATTCTTTTGGGGGCCTGTGAAGCAATATTTATGTAAGAAACCACATTTTCTCACCAACATAAAACTTGTGAGGAACCCATTGTTGGTCATGTCGCTACTTATACTTGGAATTGAACTTCTCCATGATATTATGAGTCTATTGTTGGAGGTTTTGTATCCATTCAATGAATTTGGATACTCTTTATGCCTCAGTATGAGCATGCGAGGACTATGTTGGGGAAGCTAGAATGAACATAGCTATATCAATTTTGGGGCCAATATATGGAACCCCAAGCACACCTGAAAAGGGATTTGGACAACAGATATATGGAGGGATTGTTATAGATATTCTAAGCATATGGGAGGATCTCATCCCATGATCTGTAAACTACCATTGGTATTCCTCTGGATATTTTGTCACAATAGAGCTAATAAAATGTTGAAATATTTACTGGAAGTATTAATTTCCTTTAGATCTCATATTCTTTAATTACTAGTTTTATACTTAAAATATATGAAATAGATTAAATGAAAAAAATAGAGAATATAAACAAATTATCACACACCATCCAAAAATAAACACAAGATATAACTTGAGAAACCCAATACTGTAGAAAACCCAGATAGAAGGTGAGGTCTCTTTGCTCTCTTTTCTTCAAATGAAAGTACAAAGAAAGAGGCACTCTCTGTGGAGTTTACTTTGACATTGTGACCTATATGGTTGCTAGAGAATCCTCCTGAAAATATGATGTTCTCTCAAAATACTGCTCCTAGTTTCTCTACTCAACTATGGAACAAAGACAATTATAAATAATGGAACCCCTTCTCCTCCTAAAAACCTGGTATTTAACATCACCCAATAGCCATATAGGGGTAGGGTTTTGAATTTCTCAACCCTCAATTGTGATAAGGTTTTGGAACTTATAGAATATTTTTAAAATTCCATATGTGGCTAGCCCCATATGCATGAGTAATGGTGGCTGACATGGCATCCACTCATGACAATGTTGTTCAACACAATAGGTAAACTTGTGGGAGACATATGTTTTGCATACGATATTTGATTGACGCAATTTTTTCACCAATTTAAAGGTATCAATGTGAAGAATAGTTTCAAGGGGTATCAACTAAATTTGAGAAAAATTTGAGCCCAAAATATTTCATTTGATTCCTCAAAATGGCTCTGGAAGGTTTCAATCCCCAATTTTCCAAATTGGGACCTACCATTAAAATGACCCTTCAAGCTGATTCCTCTGATTTTTTCCACTCATATATAATCGAGATATATGGAAAATAATATAATGATCCAATATAGATCATACCTCCCCATTTATAAAGTATTTTGGTCCCAAAAATATTTACTAAATGGGGTGAGGAAATTTTTCCTCTACCTTCTCCCTAGAGTACCAATTTTATTTTCCTGGAAGTTGTCCTTTCAACCCAATATTCCAAAGGTCATGCTACCATTATCTTGTATTTTTGTAATGCTTTTGTAAAGATGTGTCCTCTACCAACTGTTACGAGGAAAATATCTCTGTGGCATGGGGTAAACCACAACATATGGAATGACACACATAAATCAACTCTAATCCCAAGTATGCTATATAAATGAAATGATAACAGGACAATATCAATAGCCTACCTCGTCTAGACATTCAATGAAGACCACCGTTGAGCATGCAACTCAAATATTTACACCCGCAACTTGCCCTCAAAAACTAATATACGTAAGAATATTGTGATAATATATAATGTTAGCATATAAAATATCATAATCTGTTAATATTCATGAAAAATACGCCCATGGAATAATAATTGAAATATTTTCAAGATATCAATTAGACAAGAAAACAATATTTCTATTAAAAATGATCAACATAAGTGTATAAGTGACAAACTTCTGTAACAACACACATCGGAACTGAGAAACTAAGTACCTCCAATTGGGCCTCTAGAAAAGGAAAGCTTATATAAAGGAGACAATAAGGTTCTCCATCAAAGAAGGAAGATCTTGGGGGTTGAACAATGTGTTCATACATTCAAGGATAAAGGGATGCAGACTCAATGTGAAGTGAAATTTATCCAGAGTGTCTTTTCTCTCAAAAGTTGAATTCTCTCCTCTTCCATGGCTTGGACATGGCCCAATTTATAGCCTTAAAATGGAACTGAAGGACCAATTCAGAATGTTTCCAGTATATGGAAGGTCAAGGATCATGGATCTCATGATGTGACATGGAAACCCGACACAATTATTAATTTTAAGCACCAAACCCGATGTACGCGAGATCTAATGGAGCAACCTGCATATACGCATGTTTTCTAACTAGTAGGGCACGTATATGTGGAAAAATATGATTTTTTGGCTCTTGAAGGCACAATAGAGGAATTCAAGTATGCATATGGAAATGGAAAGGGCAACCAATAAAGTTTCATGGGGTGAGGCAAAATTTTCTATAACACCAACTCTACCTGAGAATTTGGTGCTAAGTTCTCTATGGAAGGTAGGACTTTCTCCTCCTCATGATCCAACATGGAAGGATTGTAGAGTTTGATATTCTCCACATTCACTACTAAGTAAATGTACATAAATGGGGGTAGGTTGAGTTTGTAGGTGTTATTTCCCACCGTATCTAATATATCAAAAGGTCCATACCATAGAGAATTTATGTTCTTACCGAGACCTTGTACTATTTCCCCATTCAACTGTAACCAAACTTTGTCTCCAACTTTGAATGAATTCTTGGTTCTGTGTTGATCATGTCTATCCTTGTATTTTTTCAGTGACTTCTTCAACATCTAGTGTCCCTGCAAATGGATTTTACTAATCTTCTCAATAATTTTTTCTACTCTCAATGCATCTCCTATGAGGTCCTCCCTCAGTCCTCTTTGTTTTCCATATACAACATCCAAGGATGAACGTGGTAAATATCCAAAGAAAAATTCAAAAGGTGACTTACCAGTAGAAGCGTAGAATGCTCTATTATAAGGGTGTTGTATGTAAATCATATTTTCAGATGCTTCTTATTGTAACCCCTCAAAAGTTGCACCAAAGTCTTCTTGACTAATTATATCTTCCCATATTTCTATGGTTGGAATTTTGTAGATCTCTTCAACTTAGTTCCCATCTTCTCCCAAATTGTAGTCTAAAATGTATTGATAAATGTAGTATCCCTATCTGAGATGATGCTCCTAGGTATCCCAAAGTGTTCCCAGTCCTATTTAAAGAACATGTTTCTTGTTTCTTGTTCTTTTATGGTATTTTTACAAGGAATGATAATGCACATCTTTTTGAACTTGTCAACTACCACAAATATATAGTCATGTTCCTTCTTGGTTGTTGGTAAGCCTCCAACAAAATCCATGGAAATGCTTTCCCAAGGTCAAGTGGGTACATTTAAGGGATGGTATAGACATTAATTATTATTATTGGGCTTGATAGTAAAACAAAGTATACATCCTTTAATATAATGTGCTACATCTTCTTGCATTCTAGGCTAATACACATACCTATGTAAGTTGGAAACTATCTTCCCAAAAGAAACATTTCCTGCAACCTTGGAGGTGTGAGCCTCTATGATAAGTTGTAGTTGTTTACCTTTAGGTACGAATATATTTTCTAACTTGAAGAGTAACCCATTATGGAAATGATAGTCAACCCTGTAGCTTGTAAAACACCTCCTTGAATTCCACATTTTCTATGTATGCCTCATTATATGCATCAGGGTAAAAGGCTCAATGTGCATGATATTTCCCAAAGATCTAATCTTGGATGTGTGTGGCCTTGAAATCATGTCTTCCAACCTATTTGTGATGCCCTTATTATACCTAATGACTAGATGAAATTTATTTATAAACCCCATCCACTTGTAATGTTTGTTTTTTTGTAGCTTATTTTGGGCTTGCAAATACTGTAGCATCTAGTGATTTGTATGGATGATGGTATTCTTTCCCATAAAATAGTGCTTCCACTTCTTCACAACTTGAACCAGTGCATATAATTCCTTGTCAAATGTAGGGTAGTTGAGAGTTGTTGCATGTAGTATTTCAGAATGATAGCATACATGCCTTCCTCCTTGCATCAAAACTACTCCCATGGAATACCAACTTGCATCTGTCTCCACTTCAAAAGGATTATTCAAGTTTGGTAATGCCATAACTAGTGCTTGAATAATATTTCTTTTCATCTCATTGAAATCCTTATGCATAGATGATTTTAGGGGATAAATTCGCAAATGGGCTAATTTTCCACGGTTTTTCCCAAAAAAAGATTCACCAATTTCCATTTTTTCTAAAAACAATTTGTCCAAATTCCATAGAATAAAATTATTTTACCTTAAAAATCGCTAAAAGTTTATAGAAACTATATAAAATCCTTAGAAATTTGAATATTTTTACAAAAGTATTGTCAAACATTTTATATTTTGCATATTAATAACTAGTAAGAATAGTCCATGTTTCTACATTTTAATATAAATTTCTATCCTTAAAATTATCCATGGCCTTATGTTAATTCTTCCCCTAGTGGAAACTCTTGCCACTCAGTTTTATGGTCTAGAGTGGTGCAGATATCGCTGAAAATGGAGATATGGAATTCTACAAGTACTGTGCTACCCCAACAAAAATACCAACTTTAATGACATTTGTAGGAGGTGGCCATTTCATGATGGCCTCCATCTTTGTGAGATGTATCCTGAGCTCCCCTCCACCGATCACATACCCCAAATACATCAATTATGTCTCATAAAACTTACATTTCTCAAGGTTAGCTAGTAGTTAGTGCTTCTTCAAAGTATGTAACAATTGCATGAGATGTGATATGTGCTCCTCCCAGGTAGCACTATAAACCAATATATCATCCAAATAGACTATAATAAGTGAATACATATATGGGAATAATACCTTACTCACCAGTCTCATAAATGTGGTTGGTGCATTACATAAACCAAAAGGAATGAGAAACCATTCATACAAAACTTGTCTTGTTTTGAAGGTAGTCTTCCAAGCATCGTATTCGTTGATGTGTACCTGGTGGTATCCCGATTTGAGATCCAACTTGGGGAAATACTTTGTGTGTTGAAACTGATCTAACAAATAATTGATCCTAGGAAGAGGGTACCAAATTTTCAGTGTGATCTTGTACAATTCTCTATAGTCAATACATATTCACCAAGTCCTATATTTCTTTGGTACAATTATGATAGGTGACCCAGAAGGTGAGTTTCTTGGTTGAATCACACTTAGCTACAAAATTTGATGCAACTGCTTCTTCACTACATTTTCTTCCAGAATGGATTGTCTATACAACCCAATATTAGGCAATGGAGATTTTGGAAATAATTATATTTCATGATCCATATCCCTCTTGTTGTTAGGTATTGGGTGTAACCTAATACAAAACAAATAAATCAAACTTTATATAATCTGTTATAGCAAGATTTTCCTCACCTTATGCAATCTTGCAGAGAGGGCCTTATTCCATTTCCCTATGTAGACTTATCTTCCCTATTGACAAAGTCTAGAGTTAAAAATACAAAATTTTCCACTTGTATGCATATTGCACACTATACAACAAGCATATACACAAGATGCTCCACTACAGCTTGTGACATCAGGATTTGTGCCAGAAAATGAAAATTAAATGTCGGGTTTCCATGTCACGATAGAAGACCTCTAATCCTTGGCCTTCCATATATTGGAAACGTTCTGACTTGGCCCTTTAGTTCCATTTTGAAGGCTATAAATGGGCCAATTCTGAGCTATGGAAAATGAGAGAATTCAACTTTGAGAGCAAAGTTTCTCTGGAGGAATTATTTACTTCATATTGAGTCTGCATCCCTTTTCCCTTTAAGTCTGAACACTGTGTTCAACCCCCAAGCTCTTCCCTTATTGATGGAGAACCTCATTTTCTCCCTTCTATGAGATTGCCTTTGGTGGAGTATTGAAGTGGTGGAGGCCTAGCTAGAAGGAACTTAGTTTCTTGGTTTTGAACCGTGTAGACATGGAAGTCTGTAATATTTTCACTTATGTTGATCATTTATTAATAGAAATACTCATTTCCCATCCAATTGATATCTTGAAAATATATGAGTTATTATCCATGGGCATATTTGTTATGTATATTGATGGATTATGCTATCTAATGTGCTAAGATTTTATATTACCACCATATGCTTTCTCTTCTCGTTTGTTGAGAACTCGTTGCAGGTACATAGATTTGGGTCAAAGTACTAAACGACGGAGTTCATCGAACATCTGGATGAGGTAGGCCTATTTTTTTATCTCGCTTGCGTATTGGTTTAAATAGTGTGTGTTTGGAATGGATTTGTTTTTTGCAGTCATTTCCGTCTGTTATGGTTCACCCTAGCCATAGAGAGATTATCCTCATAACATAATCAAAGAGGAATAATTTTCAAAGATAATAGGTGGTGTCTAAAGAAACCGTTATAGCACTTAAGAACAAGACATTGTGACTAGAGCATCACAATGCATGGTGAACATATTCACATATGTTCACTATAAAATATTTTACACTTGTACCACATGTTGTTGTTGATAATGAACCATTGGATATCCTATTTATAGCTTTAAGTTTAACCAAATTCCTTGGAATCGGGAAGATCTTGTTTACATATAACCATCAGTTGTTAGGGTTGACTCTCTCAAATATTCATTGTCTATTCAGGTCGAAAAGGATTCTTGACCCAATCATCCATGTATCCAACTCATATTTGATTTCTTGGTTGATCGATCCACTAATCGACTATATTTGACTACTAGTCGACTATCAAATCAATAGGCTTATCAACTACTCGAACAACTGATGTAGATATCTGATCAGTCTGTTGATCGATTGTTTCCATATGTTGGTTGTCTACTTGACCAACTAAATCCAGAAGAAGTGTGATGAACCATAATAACCCAAGGTTCCAACACCCCTCCCCATAAACACATAGATCTAGATATTCAGGAGGTGAAATTAAGTCCATAGGACACCACCNTAATTGTAGCTTCCTAAAGCCTAAGAATATCATTGATCTTGATAAAATTAGCTTCAGATAATGGCTTGGTAAATATATCAACTATTATCATCTGTTCTACAATAAACAAGAGAGACAACGATCTCATGGACCAAATATCTCAAATAGTGATAATGGAGCTCAACATGCTTCATCCTACTATGGGAAACAAGGTTGTGAACAACTTGAATGACACTTTGATTGTCACAATATACTATAGTCAAGATCTGTATAGAAAATCCAAGTTCTCCTAGAAGTTGTTGAATCCATACTACCTCTGTACCTACATACAAAACACCATGATATTGTTCTTATGTAGTTAATAAAGAGACTACCTTCTATTTTTTTTTATAACCAATCGAATAGTCAAGTGTTGAAGAAAAACAAATAACCATAAGTGGACTTTTGATCATCACTATCGCCTACCCAATTGGAGTAGGTGAATATGACAAACAAATATGAACTTTGAAAATGCTTGATACCAAGGTGAGTGGTACCCTTGAGATACAGAACAATCCATTTGACTTATTTCTAGTGGCTTTCTCTGTGATCTTGCATAAAACTAGAAACCCCACTAACAACAAAGGAAATGACAGGTCGACTATGAGTAAGATAAATGATACTATCGACTAGTTGTCAATAGAGGGTACCATTGACTTTGGGATTTTGACAAGTTTTTCTCATATTAACTTTGGATTGAGAAGGAGAAGCATAGGGATTACAATTGGCCATATTAATACATTTCAAAAGATCCATTACATATTTAGATTAAGAAATGAAAAAACCATCAGACAATGGTAATACTTGAAGACCCAAAAATAATGCAAAATATTAAGATATGTCATGTCAAAGGAGTCAACAAGTTGTTTCTTCAATATAATAATGATGTCAGTGTCATTTACAATTATGAAAATGTCATTAACATATACAACAATAATCAAAGTGTTTCCATGAGTATGGAGTACATATAATCTTTGATCATATTCACAACATTTGAAACCAAGTCAAAGAAAGAAAGTGTTGATCTTAGCATACCAAGATCTAGGATCTTGCTTCAAACCATAAAGATATTTATGAAGTCAACAAACCAAGTTAGAATCTATCACAAAACAAAGAGGTTGTTCCATGGAAACTTATTCAGATAGGTCTCCATGAAGAAAGGAACTCTTCACATCCATCTGATGGATATGTCATCCAAATTGAGTAGCAAGGGAAAGAATTCATCAAACAAAGTTCATATTTGTAAAAGAGGAAAAGTTCTTAGTGTATTTAGTGTCTTCTTGTTGAGAAAATCCCTTCACAATAAAGCAATATTTATGATGCTCAATAACACCTTCAAAGGTAAATTTGGTCTTGTAGAGCAAAAACAATTCATAATGTTCTTCCCTTGATAATGAGGAACTAAATCCAAATTGTGATTCTTCAACAGAGAATACATTTTTGTCTACATAGCCTTCTCCCATTGAGGTTATCCTTGTGCATATGAGTAGGTAACATGATTAGATATTTCAAGTACATGAGTCATCAAATAAATGATGGCATGATGCTTCTGACTATGAGTTTTTTGTCTTGAAGAAATATCATCGACATTGAGACCAACAGATTCAAATGTCTTGGAAACTCGTTTGGGTAGACAAGAAAGGGTTGAACTAATTTTCACTATAGAAGTTTGATCAGAAGCCAAAACAGTTTCAGTTTTCGAAGATGATGGATCAATTGAAACATAAATTGACTAACCAGTTAACTTGAAGGTTGAAGGTCTAGTTGAAAAATGAATAGAGTTTGACTATCCAATCGAAGGAACAAAATATATAACAAGAGAACCAGAGTCTAAAACAACACCAAAGTGATAATCTTGTAAGAATCTAGAGGATGCATTCAACAAATTAATTCTATAAGACTTCTCATTAAACCATACATTTCATTTGATAATGATTTTCCACCTGGTAGGGTAAAAAATATATACACTTTAGACTCTTCATAGTATCCCATCATGATACAAGCATTACTCCTTACATCCAATTTCTTTCTACAATCATAAAAAATATAAGCTCAGGAAACACATCCAAAGACACGAAGGTGATCAACTGAGGGCTTCCTTCCACACCATCGTTCGACTAGATTCATCCAAGGAACATATCGAGTCAAGATGTAATTAAGAATATATTTTTCACAATAGACCGATTCGATGTAGAAGTGAGGAGGAAAATATTTTGTTTGCAAACTACATCTAGACATTTTGAATAATCTATGATTGTTTCATTATGAAATTCCTCTCTACCGAGGAGTATGAGGGACCGACTATTTCCAGTCAATACCAAATCGAACTATCTATTCTTTAAAAGGTTGATTCAAATACTCACCACCATTTTCTGATCTCAGGCACTTGATGGGTTTACCACATTGCTTTTCAGCAAAGGCCCTGAACTCTTTGAACTTTTCAAAGATAATATTATTTTTCTCCAGAAAATAAACACAAGTAAAATGAGAGATAACATCAATGAAAGTCAACATACACCTTGCACCTACTAATGAAGGTATATTGATGCAACAAAGATCATCACGACTCAACTCCAAGAGGTTTTATTCTCACCACACTTTTCCAGAGTCAAAGGGTGATTGATGATGCTTTCCAAGAACACATCCTCTACATATTCATTCAAAGGGTAAATATTCAGGTAAACCAACAACCATATTCTAAGTTTCCATCAATTGTATACTTTGAAAAATTAGGTGACCGAGTCATTCATTCCATGTTTTACTTTTTCAATTGGTGTGAGTGATAGAAGAAGTTAGTTTAGAGTTGGTTCAAGTGATGTCAAAAAACATATACAAACTTTTCTTCGGGTCAAGAAACCCTATGGTGATAATCAACCAAACTTTATTTATATCTTGAATAAATAACTGATCTAACCAAAACTCAAAAATATTACCTATCCTTGTTAGATAAGAAAATGAAAACAAATTGACACTAAGGTTTGGTACATGACAGACATAAAAAATTCTCCCATGTTGAAAATAAACATCACCCTAACCAATAATGTCAAGAGAAAAGTCATCAACAACATATACATTTTTCTCCACAGATTCATGTAAAGATGTGAACAATAAAGCATCCTTATCCATATGATGAGTGCACCCAGATTCAACTACCCATTCATTCTACACATAATGAGACAAAAATGAATGAGAATTTCTGACTTAGAAGGTGAAATTATTAGTGGGTCAACAAACAACTGGCATGCCTCCTTCAAGGAGTTTGACCTTATGCTCTAGGTCATCTCTCTTCTTGTAGCATACCTTCTCTACATGTCTAGTCTTTCCACAACACTGACATGTCTTGTTATTTTGACTCTGATGGGGTGCATCTATCTACCCTTTAGGTTTCTGGTAAGGGAATCCAATTCTTTGTATAGGGGTATCAAACCATCCTCTTTCCTTGTGATTCGACCTGCACTTTCCCTTGAGCGAGTGGAATTGATGTTTACCACCAATATTTCCTTCATCAAGAAAATTTTGTTATCAATGATAAATAAGCCTCATAAAGCTTCAAATGTGTAGTCCTTACCATATTCCTTTCATTCCTTCCAATTGGTTTGGAAAGTTGAAAGAAACATGTCGAATGGTGTTCTCAAATTCATCAGGACCAACTAGATGAGTTATCTATGTTTATTCTGATAATTATTTCAACATTCATCTAATTTCAATTGTAGTTCCTTCACACACACCAAATAGTCCTCTATTTTTTTGAAAGAATGAGGATTGAAAGAGATAAACTCTTTCTCCAATTACATGACATGGTTTTCATCAACTTTTTTGAATAAAGACTTCATCTTGTTCTAGGCTCTATGAGGGTATTCAATTTCGCATATGTGAAAATAAATCTCTCACAATATATACGTCGTGATGACCCCCATAGTCTCATCCTTACTTCCATCAATAGTGAATCTTGATTGATCATCTGTTGGATATCAAATCAAACTCTTCATATATTTCCATAGTCCTTTACTCTTTAGTATGGATTCCATGTTTTGTTCTCATACTGCAGAATTTGATCCATTAAAAATTATATGATCGATCTTCAAATCCATATTTGATATCTAGACAGATCTAATGTGTTTCCACAAGTTACAGTCAACAAATCATCGACCCATATTCAATCACACAACATATCTGACTTAGCATGATTTGTGGACAACATACAAGGTCACAACCAATCACTTTGATCCCATGTTGGGGATTGGGTGTAACTTGATACAAAACAAATAAACAAAACTGCAAATAATTTAAGATGAATAAGTTTCAAAGATAATAGGTGGTGTCTAAATACACCATTATGACACTTAAGCATAGGGAATTATGATAAGAAAATCACAATTCATGGTGAATATATTTACATATGTTCACTATACAATATTTTACACTTGTACCACATTTTCTTGTTGAAAATGACCCATCGGGTATGTTATTTATAGCTTTAAGATCCAACCAATTCATTGGAATTGGGAGGATATTTTCCACATATAATCATCGGTGGTTAGATTTGACTCTCTCAAATTCACGTTGCCTAGTCGGATTCAAATCAATGCATCCAATTGGTAGTCAATTTCTTGGTTGGTTGATCCACTGATCGAATGTATTCAAATACTGGTTGAAACTCCAACCAACAGGCTTGTCGACTACTTGACCAAATTATCTAGATATTTGGTCAATTGCTCGACCAATTGTTTCCAAATGTTGGTCAACCACCTAACTGACTGATTCCAGGATAAGTTTGATGAACCATCAAAACCTGAGGTTCTAATAATTTTGTGGTATCCTTTTAGGCTCTTCGAACACTCCTCTATATTCCTACAACAAATTCTCCAATTGATGTTTCTTCTCTTTAGTACATTCATCCAAGGATGCCTTTACTCTTATCAACTCATCCCGAATATGATTTTGTCTTAAGAAAATTAAAACATATTTCTTACTAGAATTAATCAACTTCTTGGCTTGGTTGGAACTTATCAGTGAGATATTTTACTTTCCTTTATGTTTGTTGATGATGCAAGACTTCCCATCCTTGACTAGTCAGTACCGGTTAGATGTCCAAATGAATATTGTATCTGTCATATAATTGTAGGGGTATTGTATCTGTCATATAATTGTAGGGGTATTGTATCCTTTATATAATTGTATGGGCTTCCAAACACTACTCCACATACGTCAAGGGGTATGATGTCCAGTTCCACTTCATCACTAAAATTAGAACTTATAGAAAATTTAATCTTACACTATTTCATTACCTTGATCTCCACATCCTTGTTTACCTATATCAATGTCTATGGTATAGGATGATAAAAAATGTCATATTCAAGATTGTTGACCAAATCCACTTCTATGCGATTAGCCTATGAACCAAAGTCAAATAGGGCATTTATCTTGTTCTTCTTGACCTAGATCTTTATGTGGAAGAGTTTGTTCATCTCCTTCTCTTCCTGGTGATGAAGTATACTCATATTCACCTCCTTTTGTATTGATGTGTAGAAAATATTCTCATCCACATTAAATCTTCTTTCAACTTGATTTCTCAAATTCATGGCTAGAGATTCCTTTTCTTTGAATCCCTCTTGCATTTCTTTGGGTTCAACTATGGATGCAGTTTCTAGAACTTTTCCTAAGTGTTCCCATCAATATTTAAATGGTTACAATGGTTGTTAGGATCCTTGCACTAATGTGTACTAGATACCATATTCTTATCCTTCCCCCATTCCCACTTATTATTCCCTTCCTTGGAAGATTTCGGGTGCTCTTTATGCTTAGAAGTGCTTGGTTTTCCCTTCTTGTGGCATATGTTTTCAAAATATTGTGCCTATACACATGTCTCATCCACTATCATTGGTTTGAAAATCATCACTTGTTTTCATAGATGGATATGTAGACCCCCCATATACTTGACAAGTACATCTGGGTTCTTGTGAGAGATACCCAACATAATGGCCATCTTCCTAAACTCAGTGGTGTATTCCTATACACTCTTCCCCTGCTTATGCATGAAGTCGTGCCACCATGTTAAGCCCTAATATTGGCTCATTACCCCTTAATTGGGGCATATTATATTAGTAATGTTATTTTATTTATGTC
>ML788770.1:139477-154781 GCA_009831015.1 Picea engelmannii | reverse complement strand
CAGAAGAAAGGGGTAGGCAGGTGCCAAATCCAACCATGGAAAGAGAGATGCATGACATACGCACCAGACTCGTGGACGTGGAAATAAAACAGAGGCGCACAGGCAGTGTTGGAGATGTCAGTGAATCTAAAAGTGAATATGAAGCTGGACATGAAGGAGAAGAAGTTGCAGTAGAGGATGCAGCAAATGAACGTCTGATTAGGGTGGTTGCAAGAATGAGTGCCAGGGAAAAAATGGACATTCCAGTATATGAGGGAAACCTGGATGTTGAAGAGCTTCTAGACTGGATTAGAGCTCTGGACACGTATTTTGACTATGAAGATGTCGAGGAAGACAGGAAGGTCAAACACATTGTCACAAGATTGAAAGGACATGCAGAATTATGGTGGGATGAACTACAAGCTGACAAACACTGCAAAGGAAAACAAAAAATCAAGAGTTGGGATAGGATGGTTGCAAAGATGAAGGCAAAATTCATTCCCAGGGATTACTATATTACTCTATTTCGGAGAATGCAAAATTTGAGATAGAAGCTGATGTCAGTGAAGGAGTACACTGAAGAGTTCTACAAGCTAAACATTAGGGTAGGTCATCACGAAAGTGATGATGAAAAATTTTCTAGATATATGAATGGTCTACGATACGACATTTAGGATGAGATGATCATGATGACCATACGAATGGTGGAAGATGCTTATTAGATGGCTCTGAAAGCTGAAGAGAAGCTGAGTCGAAAGAAGGGTCAAAGAGGCCAAGGGAGAAGTCAAGCCAGAGGCAAAGCAGTTGCCCAGGATAAGAACCAGAAACCAAAAGAGGAATGGAAGAAACCTCAAACTCAAACTGAGAGAGGTGGAAGTTTGCAGAGGGGACAGTATGCTAATGGAAACACTTTTCCTCGTGCTAGAGGAAGAGGAAGAGGCAAAGATGGAGTGATAAAATGCTTCAAATGTGGAAAGAATGGACACAAATCTTATGAATGTCCAGATAAGGAGAAAGAAGGTGGTGAAACTCACATTGCCGAAGCACAGAGGCGGAATGTTGAGGCAGAGGATGTTGAAGGTGGAAGATCACTGGTGATGAGGAAGCTTCTCTTAATGCCATAAAAAGAGGCGGAGAATCCAGTGAAAAGGAACAATCTTTTTCGGACTGCTTGCAAAACCAAAGACAGGGTATGCAAGGTCATTGTGGACAGTGGTAGCATAGACAATCTTGTTTCTACATAGATGGTAGAAAAGCTGGAGCTGGAGACTATTGAACATCCAAGTCCATACAGAGTTTCATGGCTACAAAAAGGACATCTGGTAAATGTCACTAAACAATGTTTAGTTGAATTTAAGATAGGAGGATAAAATGATAAGATATTGTGTGATGTCATTTCCATGTATGTTTTTCATCTATTGTTGGGTAGACCGTGGAAATATGACAGGAATGTGATTCATGATGCGAGAAAGAACACATACACCCTAGAGAAGAATGGGAGAACTCACATGTTGTTTCCGATTAAGGACCAGGAAGTAAAGCCTGAAGTAAGCATCACTGCACTTCTCATGAGTGGGAAGGAACTTCTTACAAAGGTTAAGAAGAAGGAGGAACCATAATTCATTATGGTCAGGAAGCCTAAAATCGTTTTGACCAGAACAAGAGTGGATGATCTACCAGAGGAAATCTAGCAGCTACTGGAGGAATTTGCTGATATAGTAGTGGACGAACTACCTCGTTCATTGCCACCTATTAGAAGTATAAGTCGTCACATTGATCTTATACCTGGAGCTAGTTTACCAAACAAGGTAGCATACAGATTGACACCATAGGAGAATGAAGAGGTCAAAAGACAGGTCCAGGATTTAATGGACAAAGGGTTAATTAGAGAAAGCTTGAGTCCATGTGCTATTCCGACAGTGCTCAGTCCAAAGAAAGATGGAGGCTGGAGGATGTGTATAGACTTAAGGGAAATTAACAAGATTACCATTAGGTATAGATTTCCATTGCCAAGAATGGATGATTTGATGGATTGCTTGAGTGGAGCGAATGTTTTTTCGAAGATTGATTTGAAAAGTGGATATCATCAGATTCGTATGAGAGAAGGTGATGAATGGAAGACAACATTCAAGACCAATGAAGGGTTTTATGAATGGCTTGTTATGCCATTTGGATTGAAAAACGCACCAAGTACCTTTATGAGATTGATGAATGAAGTCCTAAAGGAGTTCATCGACAAATTTGTCATAGTATACCTTGATGACATACTAAATTTCAGTAAAACAGAGGCAGAGCATCTGAAACATTTAGCTACAATGATGTGGAGGCTATAGCAAGAGAAGCTGCTGATAAATATGAAGAAATCCTCATTCATGAAGACAGAGCTCATTTATTTGGGGTTTGTTATTTCTGCAGATAAGTTGAGGATGGATCCAGATAAAGTTGAGGCGATTAAGAATTGGCCATCACCAAAGAATATATTTGAAGTTTGAAGTTTTCATGGATTGGATAGTTTCTACAGGAAGTTCATCAGGAATTTCAGTGGAATTAGTGCACCGATGATGGAAATAGTGAAAAAAAGACATAAATCTTTTCACTCGACAGAAGAGGCTGAGAAAAGCTTCAATTTGTTGAAAAGGAAAATCACAGAACAACCAATTTTGGTGTTGCCGGATTTTAAAAAGACATTTCATGTAAAATGTGATGCAAGTGGATTTGCAATAGGGGCAGTCTTGAGCCAAGAAGACAGGTCGATAGCATACTTCAGCGAGAAGTTGAATGAAACCAAAGTGAAATACTCCATGTATGACAAGGAGTTCTATGCTATTATTCAGTCATTGAAGAAGTGGAGACACTACTTGATTCCTAAGGAGTTTGTCTTATACAGTGACAACCATACTTTACAATTTGTGACTCAACAGGAGAAGTTGAATCAAAGACATGTTAAATGGGTTGAATACATGCAGAACTTTACTTTTGTAATTAAGCATATTTCTGGAACTGCTAACAAGGTTGTTGATGCTTTGAGCAGGAAATGTTTTCTATTGCAGGAGTTTAGAGTCAAAACACTGGGTTTTGATGATCTCAAGAACATGTACAGAGATGATCCATATTTTAAAGAAGTGTATGAGGCGACTGAGAATCCAGTTCTCAGGGACAGAAGCCAATGGGACAAATACATGATCCA
Source organism: Picea engelmannii (assembly GCA_009831015.1). Lineage (NCBI taxonomy): Eukaryota > Viridiplantae > Streptophyta > Pinopsida > Pinales > Pinaceae > Picea > Picea engelmannii. Next base: position 151,615 of record ML788770.1, on the reverse strand, counting down.
GGATGGATTGTTATTCAGGGGCAATCAGTTATGTATTCCGAAGGGCTCAATGAGGGAGAATGTGTTGAAGGAGAAACACAGTGGAGGATTGGCTGGGCATTTCAATCATGAAAAGACATTCTCAAAGTTAATTGTGTCATATTTTTGGCCAGGAATGAGAGTAGACGTAAAAATATTCATGGATAGATGTATAATTTGTCAGCATTCAAAAGGAAAGAGGTAGAATGCAGGCTTATATCAACCGTTACCCATACCTGAGAGGCCATGGGATGCAGTAAGAATGGACTTCATATTGGGGCTGTCGAGAACCCAAACAGGGTTCAACTCAATCTTTGTAGTGATGGATAGATTTTCTAAGATGGCACACTTCATACCGTGTCAGAAAACCAGTGATGCAACTCACATTACGAACCTGTTTTTCAAAGAAGTCATTCGACTTCACAGATTACCAAGGAGCATCATCTCAGATCGAGGCACCAAGTTTGTGGGACACTTCTGGAGGACCTTATGGAAAAAGCTGGGAACAAACTTGTCGTTCAGTTCATCTTATCATCCTCAGACAGATGGACAGACATAAGCTATGAATAGGAGCTTGGGAGACTTGTTGAGGAGTTTGGTGAAAGAACATCACCGTCAGTGGGACAATATTCTACCATAGGCGGAATTTTCTTATAATGATTTAATCAATAGAAGCATGGGGCAGAGTCCATTTCAAATAGTTTATGGCATGCAGCCAAGAGGAGTTTCTGAATTGAGGGATTCAAAATGAGATGAGATAAGAAGTGTTAGTGCAGAAGATTTTGCCGAAGAAATGAAGGAACTTCACAGCCAGGTGAAGGAGCGGTTGCAAAACTCGAGCCAGGAGTATAAGCGCAGAGTAGATCAACATAGGCGACAACTTCAATTCAAAGTTGGTGATTTGATTCTTGAACACGTGAGAAAGGAAAGGTTCCCGAGAGGAACATACAATAAACTGAAAATGAAGAAAATTGGACCATGTAAGGTCTTGAAGAAATTTGGGGCAAATGCTTATGAGATTGAATTACCCGATGGGATTGGAATTTCTCTGATATTCAACATCTCATATTTGTACCCATACAAAGCTGGAGCAGACAGTGAACAACCAGAGGTTCAATGGACAAAATAGATGCAAGTTGTAGAGAAACCACAGATGGAAAGCATACTGGACAAAAGAATTAGCAAAAGGACCATAAGAAAGGAATATTTTGAATACTTGGTCAAGTGGAAGGGACATCTAGTTGATGACACCAGCTGGGAAAAATGAAGCCGAAATCCAAAAGCATGGACAGACTATGCGAGAGCTCATGGATAGGAGCCCATGAAAATTTTCAAGTGAGGGAGTATGATGCAGGAGCATCGTCAGCAACAAGCGAGTGTGAGTAGCGCCAACGCATTTTTGGCACATGTTCAAAGGTGTTTAAATTGTTTTGAAGTAGGATGCACCAAACATAAATGAAGTAGTTAAGAAAGGGCGTACTTGTGATTGTAATCATACCTTGAGCGTCTCGTTCTTGTCTGAAGGATTAAGAGGCATTTATGCTAGTAAATGTAAGTAGGTAGAATTAAATTCTAGATTAGACAGTTTTAGGAGGGGAGGGAAAACCGACTATAGACACCCTCATATTGTATCATTGTAACATTATCAATCGAAGAGAGCATAGGAGAGCAGAAGCATAGAGTTGTGCAAAGTAAAAACCCATGTACAAAATTTCTGGATTAATACAAAGATCTTTAGTTCAGACTCATGGTGTTTAATTTATTTCTGTGTTTGTACATGATGATTGATATATGCTTGTTACTCTCTGTTATGCATTTTCTTTGATGCGTGAATGTATGATTTCATATTTAATTTCTAAAATCTGAAGAGAGGGAGAGTAAGGAATGAGTTTCAATTGTTTCTCTGTCTGAGCAAGAGTTTTCCTATAAGAAGTGCAAAGAAATTGTCTGGAAGGTGTGCGTTGATAGAAATCAGAGTTCGTCTCTGAAATCTCACGAGGGATAACATTGTTCTCATTCTCACAGAAGTGCAAGTTAAGCACAGGAGCCATGCAAGGTGTGCACAGGCCAAGTGAAATCTCAAAGCTTACAACCTGAGGGAGTTGTTGAAGGACTGTTGTTGCAAAAAGAGTGCGCAGAGTCTAAGAATTCAAATACTTGGAAGTATTTGAAGGGTTGCCACAAGGAATGCGTGCAAGAGTCTTTATGAAGACTTGAGTTGTGGTAAAAGCTCAGAAGAGTTAGTGCCTTGAAGTGTTGAAAGGAGGTGTAGCAAAGTTATTTTGCAGGTGAACAAGTTTCGTGAAGGAATACCTTGTTCATTTCGCAGGAGTTGTCAAGGAGGCATTGGACGGTCGGAATTCTCCGTGGAGAATTCGCGAAGTCCCGAGAGCCATCAGATCTTGCAGAGGAGCAAGGAGAGTTATGACAAGTGTTTTCTAAAGTGTAAAGCTCAGAAGAAAAAGAGTCGTAGGATCTGATCCAATAGGGGCCGTTGGATCATTCACGTAATCTCATTTCGGGGTTTCGTGGGTTGAAGAACCGAAAGTTTAGCATCAGGACTCATGAAGTCGCGAAGTTTGAAATTTCGAAAAGGAGGGAAGTTTTGTTGTGGGCCAGCATTGGGAAATGTGCCAAAACTTGGAATTTCGGCAATTCGGAGGATAAGAGGTCGAGACTTTTTTCCCGAAAGTCCCGAAGTCACAAATTGCGATAAGGAGTAACGAGGAGTTCGGTATCTCGGCACTTCGGGTGTCGGGATATAAAGGAGGCAGTGCTTTGGGAAGCGAAGTTGCAAAGTGCCGAAGCTGGGCACAAGAGACACATGTTAGAACCACAAGGTGGGCCCATGTGATAGATAGGCGGACACGCGTCGCCTAGCAAAAGGAGTCAACACTCCGTTGACTTCTCACATCTTGGGAATTCGTGAGATAAGAGCATGGGGACTCGACGTTGGAACTCGTGAAGTGGGAAGTAGCGAGAGGTGCTAGTGTTAAGTCTAGCCGGTGGTCACGCATGGAGGGCGCTGACAAGGGAAGGAGCCATACCCATATTTAAATTTTTGGTATCGCGAGATTGGGAAGGAAGAGTTGGGAGTTTCAACTCACGAACTCGTGAGTGGCGAGTTGTGACAAGCGCCTTTTGGGTTAGGCCTTGGTCATAGCGTTGTGGTTGCATGGAGAAGTGGAGCTCGTACCTAGTGTTGTTTGTGCAAGGGATCTTCCAAAAGGACCTGTGGATCGATTGAATTGAGATTCCAGCAAGGAATCGAAAGAGCCAATTTGGCTCTTTCGAGACAAAGAACGATTCTGTGAGCGGACTTCGGCCCGAGGGTCGGGGAGGTATGCATCATTGTTGAGTCTTCTTGGATCTCTGTTATGATTGTTAAGTGTTTGTGGAATGACATGAAACCTTTATTTGGTTGAATTTTTGGGCAGTGCCTTTCTCAGCCTCCTTTTCATTTGATTGTCCTTGCATCTTGGGCTGGGTGTTTGCTTCTTGATATCCTACTTGGTTTGTCTCTGTTTACATACAATAGAGTTTTTATATCAAGATTTTGTTCAGTTCTTGCATTTTCATTCTTTTATATTGAAAATAAAAAAATATTAGGCATTTTACATTGTTGGCATTTGATATTTTGAGTCTTTATCATTGATCTTAGTACATGTAAAGAAATATTGCAACTTATTTGGAATTGCAGAACTAAATTGACAATTGCATTTTGAAAAGAATATCATTTATGAGGAATTGAAGTTAGGACTTTTCATTGTATCCATATTCATTTATTTTACTTGCTAAGTCATAACATAACTAATTTCACGACTGCACCTTTTTGAGTAAACAAGACTACTAAAAGTAACGCTATAATTTAAAATTGATTAGTAACTATTTTATTTTTCTAGGGTGCACAAACTAGATTAGGATTTAGAGGCTTGGAATAGGATTTTGTGAGTAAACTTCTCCAAGGATATTAAATCAACATATGTGTCTAACTAAGGGAGTGGAGAAATCCATTCTCTAATCGGTAATATCAAGAGGCTTCACTTACACCGGAGTTATGCATGAGGTTGCACGAGGTTGGTTGAAGGTATATCCCCCCGATACCTTCTTAGCATTAGATATATTTATGGGGATCTATTCATATATGGGGATCTTGCTAGTACCTTTACTTCTATGAGAGGTGGTTCTTTCAAGGTTTCGGGCTTTTTTACCCTGCCCATATGGTGGACCTAACTTACGACTCTTCGTCTATGCATCAGTTATATCATGGTTTCTTAGTTTCTTGACTTAGGTACCACATAGGTTACTTACATGGGTTATTTTGCAGGTACCCTGGGTTAGATAAGGGTCTGACAACACACAACCTTTATGGAGGATTACCACTCCCAGGGAATCTGACTGACTGGTTGTTTACCTCACGAGGTCCCTTATAACTAATTATGATACCTCTGATCTTTAGTAGGGAGTCTCAAGCCCCTCTTAGGTGAGGCATACCTACTTTAGGGAGGGGGCCCCCTTTAAGCCACTTTATCATGTTTGTGTGCATATTGGCCTTTTGATTTTATTTTGGTGTACTCTTTGATTATTAGTTGATATTAGGATTTTATACCGTGCCTTGGGTTGTCATTATCATGGATAGTGGAGTCCCTTTGGCTCCCTTAGTTAACGCTACCTCCCCCATGAAATTCACTTATTTTATGGGGACAAATCCATTTGTGTTTCATAATGGTATGCATAATTATGATACTCAGTCGATGCATTGGGTCTCTAATCATTTTTCTCATGGTATGTCAGACATGTCTTCACACTTTCCATCCTTTGTCTTATCTCCTTATGTGAATCCAAGTTTTGGGTTTGGGTGCATGATGCCTCCTTATTCTCCCTTTTCGTTTGGTGGGAGTCACATCCCTCAAACAACTCTTACGGTAGGAGGTTGGAATCTTCCTTCCCACGAATCCACTTTTCCAGGAGCAAGTTCTCAAATGGGAGGTCATTCTACTTATTACACTCCATCCATCTATCTTTCTTCCACTATGTCGGTTCCTACGAAGACTTTTCCCATGGAGGACCTTCGTCTTTCCTCTGTTGTTTCATCTGGGGGAGTCATTTTTATAGTATGGGCAACCCCCTTCACGAATTTCCTTTGTTTGGGGGAAACATATATCCTCACATGAGTAACCCTTGTCATGTCTCTTTTGCTTCATAAGTGGCTTCCTCAGTTTCGATGCCCTTACACCCCTTTATGAATTAGTATGGAGGAGGATTCTATCCTACCAAACAGAGCCATGGTGTATACCAGAACCCTTCTTGGCCTGAAATTTCTCAAAAATAGTCTTTCCTAGAACCTTGGTCTCAAATGCCGCAACCTACCACCACCACAAGTCCAGTCTCTGCGTGTCATACTGGCATAACATCACCAACCTATGGTAGTCATGTTGGGGATTCATCATCAACCTCTGCTAGTCACGTTGAAGGTTTTTCACCAACCTCTGGTAGTCATGTTGGGAATTCATCACCAACCTCTACAAGTGATGTTGGAGATTTACTACTAGCCTTTGCGAATCATGCTAGGAGCATGTCACCATCCTCTTCTAGTCACACTGAGAACATGTCTACAACCATTGTGAGTGATGTTAGGGGCATTCCTATGATTGAGAAACCTATACGTGTAAGACGTAATCCCAAGTTCTTTTGTAGTATTTGCGAAGGACATCACCTTACTCATTTATGCCCTGCTACGAATGGGATACCAGAAGCATGGTCCTTACTTCAGGCCCCTTCAGGTTTTGAGCCATCTTTGGTTTCCCAATATTCTCTAGTTTATACAATAGTCATGACGATGCAATCTTCGGCTGACACCCCTCTTCCTTTAGGGGGTGATGCACCTCTTGACCTTGTTGTCTTACAACCTGTTCAACCAAAGGTCATGTCAATGCAATATTTGACTGACACCCCTCTTCCTTTAGGGTGTGATGCTTCACTTGACCTTGTTGTCTCGCATCCTATTCAACCAACAGTTGAAGAAGTGGTTGTGCTGATGCAATTTTTGGTCGATCCCTCTCTTATAGTTCTAGTTCTATACCTTCTATACCATTTCATTAGCATTTCTAGTACTGCACCTTCTGGACAAGAGAGAGTTTTACTCTCCCCAAGTACTCTCCCTCCATGTCTTAGAGAGCTTCCCTTTGACTAGTGCTAGTGGGAAAACCCCCCCTATGACTACACTAGGGTTAATAATGTAGGAAGATCAATTAACCATCCAAAATTCAACTACTTCTCTAACTACCCCAAACATACCCAAGACTCATACAAGAAAAGAAAATATGAGAGGGATCGGGTAACTATACCTCTACTCTATGTCCAGTGATGATCCCCTAGTGCTTGAAAGCTTTGCTGACTGCACACCTCCTCCCAAGGATGACTTGCATTCAAAGATAGACAAACAAAAAGCTACAAGCATGTTATTCATATACAAATTAGGGTTAGATGTTAGAATGTCAAAACATAAACCATTAAAATAATTCAATACACCATGATTTGGGACAGGAAAAGTACTTCTTTTATTAATAACTCAATGATTATACCTTTACAACCAAAGCTGGCTACTACTCCATGAACCTGGTCTTAGCTCCTCTTCACCAAGCACCAAGTGCACCTCTGTATGGATTCTCCTCTCAACCTTATGATCTCTTCTTGGGAAGTGAATGGGTTCTTATGGAGGAAGAAGGGCTAATTGGGGAATGCTGAGGCAATTCTCACAAAAGGGCTACAATTACTTGGGGCAAGGAGGGGATGTGAAATGGGTAGAGTTTCACTATTCTTATGTCTAGATGTAAAATGAGACCCCAACACCTCATTTTATAAGACAAAAGGATGGTTATTTGGTTGGGTTACGGTCTATAGGTGGTGGATTAGTTGGGAAACTACCCAATAACCCGCAATCTCAACGAATTCCTTGCAACTTTTTATTTTTTGCAAATTTTGCAAGTATACGTGGGCTGTAGTGGTGAAGAATGCATACATACGCAGGTTGTAGTGGTGCAGAAAGCGTATGTACACAGGCAGTATTGGTGCAGGGCGTGTACATCTTCAAAAAATGGGTTTTTTTAGAAGAGAAACCCAGTGATGGCTTGGAAAAAAATGCAATTAAGAGGGCCAAAGGCCAGGTATGCATGTGTAGAGAAATTCAGGGTTACAAAAACTGGGATGGTATTGTGGGGTATCCAATTCCTCCTCCCATACCTTTTAGGTAAGATATGTTCTCTGATATATCGTGGAGAAGGTAACCTCCGCTAGCACTTTATCCTCCTCGACTTGGAGAAATTTGGGTTTTCCCAAGCTTGTGTTAGCTATTCGTAAGATACTGACCTTTCACAGAAATCCAAAATGGGAGCATTGGCCTCCCCCATGACATGCCGCCTAGAAACCCCCAAACGAGTCTGATTTAAGCTCTTTTCTAGCTCATCTAAAAAGTGAAAAGATTGTCGAGTGAATTTGTCTCTTTCACATTCGTTATTTGGATTTGAAAGGTCACGAGTTTGATTTAATCTCTTTTCCGACTCGTTTCAAAAAGAGAAAAGATTATTGAGTGAACTTGTCTCTTTCACACTCATAAATTGGATTTGAAAGGATGTCTATTTGGTGCAAGTTTATCCCTTTTTCAAACCAAGTAGACTAAGATTACAAAAAATGAATTTTTTGGCATTAAGTTGTAATTGCATCTCATGCCCTTGCTTGTAGCTTTGAGCCTATTGTAGGTTATCGCTTTTGTGCTATAAGCCTTTCACCTCAATAGTTTTCATCATCCTTTCACCTCATCAGTTTTCATCATTGTCGAAGCAGAGCCTTGTTTATATCCTTTGTAGCTTGACACCCTATACCCAGGGGGAAACATTCCCCCGAGTGTCCATATCCTGCATCGACTTCCTTTCATTGAGCATAGGTATGTTCCACTACTAGAACTAGTTTTGCTTACTTACGACACTCGTTTCCTCCTATGTATCATAGAATTCATTTGACTGTGAAAAAAAAAAAGACGGGTGGGAAGGGAATATTGTCTTATATTGGCAATAATCATGTCGCGTTTGAACAAAGCACAAAATTTTTGAGTCCACTTGTCATCAAAATTTTGGGTTTAGCATGACCTTAGGAAACTGAGCTTGTTACAAATATTTTACTCCCCTGACTGGTTACTTTTCTAGTCCCTATGGAGAGTTTGATTGATTCCTCCTGCATCTCAAAGTTTCATCATTGAGTCTATGCTTCCAGAGTCATCCATATGTCTCATGCTCTTGTTCAGAGGATGTCTATCAACTTGTGTTGGCCATTCCTCAGAACTCTTGACTTTACATGTCATCCATACCCTCAATGTGTCTCGGAATCACATGAATTTGTAGTCCTTTTGCGCACCTTGGTCCTAATTTCCTCATTGGTAGGTAACCTTGAACCCAACAATTGACATTTCATCATTGGTAGGTAACCTTGAACCCAAAAATTGACATTTCATCATTGGTTGCTGACTGGGTGGTTTCCCTTGTGTTCGAAGAAAAGACATCTATTCACACATTGGGATTCATGTAGTGTATTGGATGCCATTAGCCCTATTGGTGGTTTCCTCGCCTTTGTAAACAATTTTCCTTATTTTTTACTATTCATAGGGTATTTTTCATGTACTGCTTGCATCTGGAACACGTGAAAGACACATGGGGTCATTGGTTCGTTAGCATGTTCTTCATCCGATTTCCTCCAAATCATCAAGCTCCTGCTTTGTACCTCGTGTTGAATGATGAGAGATGCCTTAATGTTATCCTTTTAGCATGTCTCCTTCCATCAAATTCAACTCATCTATTCTGGAGATGAGACTTAGATTCCTATGAGTACCTAGAGGCTTGCAGTCATTAGTGGTAGGTTCTTTCACCATCGAGTTGGGAATACATCAATGTATCCTGATCGATGGATTCTTCAAGTGTTCGACCCTGACACCTCTATTCACACTTGTAAGAATGTACTCAGTTCCTTGATACCTACTTTCATCATCGGTAGGCTATCTCACATTTGTTAACGGTATACCTCAATGATCGATAATCAAACAAAGTCTCATTGTGTTCGACCTCAACTCATTTATTCACACGATCTAGACTTGCACCTTTGGAAGATTGTATAGAAGACTTGAAGACATCAGTTTATAGTCGTAGCTTTCTTGAGTTGTTGCTACCTTTCATTGGACCAGTACCTATGTGACTTCATTGATCATGGGAGAACATATTGTACTCCATTGTATACAAATATCTTCAGATTTATTTTGAGATTGGTTTTACTAGGCCTTTTTCATGACTATGACAACCTTTGGCATGTAGCCACCTTTGTATCTCCTATTCATGGCCATGGACAACTGTTTGGTATATTTTCACATGGATATGTAATGTAATTCAAATCGGCAGTAATGTGTGCAAAGTCAGTACATATTGTAATGAGAAACTAGTTCTTCCATCTGGGTCCCCATTACTCGACTTCTGGGTCTTATAATGTATTTCGGCCATCACAGATACTCCTATGACCTCACACATTAGGGGGCATATATTATAGCAAGATTTTCCTCACCCTATCCAAACTTGCACATAAGGCCTTTTTCCATTTCCTTGTGTAGACTTGAAGTCCCCTTTTTCAAATCACATTGCTAAAAACATTATTTTTCCACATATACGCGCCCTACCTATAGTAAAACATACGTATAGGCAGGTTTCACCACTACAACCTGCATACATCGGGATTTGTGCCCAAAATAAAAAAATGGTGTCGGGTTTCCATGTCACGTCACGAGACCCATGATCCTTGACCTTCCATATACTGGAAACGTTTTGACTAGACCCTTTAGTTCCACTTGAAGCTACAAATGGGCCGAATCCGAGCTATGGAAAAGGAGAGAAGAATTCAACTTTGAGAGAAAAGTTAATCTGGAGAAATTATTCACTTCATATTGAGTTTCCATCCCTTTTTCCTTTTAAGTCTGAACACATTGTTCAGTCCCCAAGCTCTTCCCTACATGATTGAGAACCTCATTGTCTCTCTTATATGAGATTTCCTTTGGTGCAATATTGAAGTGGTGGAGGCCTAGCTGGAAGGGACTTAGTTTCTTGGTTCTGAACCGTGTCGACACAGAAGTTTGTAATTCATTCACTTCTGTTGATTAAATTTTAATAGAAATACTCTTTTATCGTCGAATTAATATCTTGCAAATATTTGAATTGTTATTCCATGGGCGTATTTGTTATGACTGTTGATGGATTATGCTATTGAATGTGCTAACATTATACATTATCACCATATGCTTGTGTTTCTTGGTTGTTGAGGACAAGTTGCAGGTGTATTGATTTGAGTCAAGTGCTCAATGATGTACTTCATCAAACATCTAGACAATTTACTCATTTTATCTTGTATTTCTAGCATATTTGTTTATATAGCATACCTGAGCCTAGAGTTGATTTCTGCAGTCATTTCCGTTTGTTGTGGTTTTCCCCTAGCCATAGAGAGATTTTCCTCGTAACTTGAAGAACTTCATTCATGTCATGATGCTCCTTTAAATTCTTCATCAATCACATCAATGACTTTACAAGACTCCGAAAAAGGGAGAAATACCCAAAGAAGGAGGCGATTTCATAAAACCCTTTTAAATATACCAGAAGTATACTTTCAAATGCTTGATACTTCTATCAAAAATTTTCATACATTCTTTGGGGATGCCTCAGAAGATGCAAAGAAACACTTGATTAATTTTAAAGGTACATGCTATGATTTCAACCTCACTAAAGACAATGTTACATGTATATTATTCTTACAAGTTCTATGAGGGAATGCTCTTGAATGATATAGTTCATTAATGCCTAACTCCATTACCAACTAGGATGTGGTAGAAGATTCATTTATAGAAAATTTCATCCCAAAAGTGCATTCATATGTTTTTTCTGATACTTTAAATGTTGTTTCCCGCACACCCTCTCCCATATGGAAGCATGATAACGAAGTGACCAATTTTGAAGAAGAATCTAATCAAAGAGTGGATGAAATTTCTAAGTTAAGTCATGTTGCTAAAGATGAAGATGAAAATTCCAAATTACAAGAACAAAATTCCAACCTCCTATATACTCCATATGAATATATTTCAAGATGAAAATTTGAGAATGAAATTGAGGAGCCTCCACCAAATACACAAGAAGATTTTAGAATTGTAATACATGGTGAAACATCACAACAAAACCTACAGCAAGAAGAATTGATGGAATAAATTAATCTTGAGAATAATGATCAGCGAGATTTCCTTTAAAAGAAAGAATATTGTTTTCACGACATTGTTGATGAATCAAGAATCTTGGAAGTAGTTGGAGATAAGGAAAAAGATGAATGTATTCTTATATTGGATACTCTCCATCCAATCAAAGACAATAGAATTTTTGAGAAACCAAGAATTGATTTCATTGAATTATGGTTCCAAAGCATTGTTGGATAAACAACACAATCAGATCCTCAACACACCTTATTCAATATTTCTCCAGTACATAATGAGAGTGCCCCTGACTTAATGGTACAAGTTTCAATGTTTTCCGTAGTGATGGAGTTCATTCAACAAATCAAATAAATGCTTGAATGGATTCTTTGGAAATCTTCCTACACCTAAGGTTCCCCTTTATTTCAAGTAATTTAAGGTAGGTAGATCATGTATGTACATATTTTGTTTCTTCAATTTAGTTTTGCATAATAAGACAATGTTTATATTGAAGTTTGAAGATAACTCCATGAAAGAAGAAGAATTACAAGAGTTCATTTTGAATATAACACCATATCTATTAAGAACCAAATATCAATATAGCATAGAAAAACCTCAAAAAAAGTACTCAATACCTTGAAAAAAAGATAATTTCAGATAATAAGCCTCTTCGAAGGGGAAACCTCCTTTTAACCCACTTAAATGTTCAAGTACAATATGATTCCAAATGAAAATGTCTCCTTGGTATATATAGGAAACTAGGAGGTATAATTACAACTAATGGAATAAAGCCGACATAAATAAAATAACATTACTAATGTAATATGCCCCAATTAAGGGGTAATGAGCCAATATTAGGG
>ML788770.1:122572-134373 GCA_009831015.1 Picea engelmannii | reverse complement strand
ACCCACAAGGGGTCACTGTCCCACTGTTGGAGCTAGTTGTTGACCAAAATTTGGTTGAATGTATGTTCCCTCTCCTAGAATAATAAAAAAAAGAGATATCAAAAGATGAAATTTTTTGAACCATTATAAGTTCATTGTGTAGTTCTCACTATTATCTTCACCACACATTTTTTGGATTGGAAATATGAGTTCTTATGCTCAATATATCCAGGTTTAAAGTTTAAAGTATAAAATGACACCTCTTTCATGTGGAATAAAGTTAATCTATTGTAATTGCATTTAAATTTTTTGGGTCCAAGACCCTGGTTTTCTTCAATTTTCAGGTCCAAAACCCTTAAAATATTCTTGTGCTAGGTTCAAAACCCATAAAACAATATTCATGGTATTTCTCATGGGAACCTATCATTCTCTCCATTCCCCTTACCTCACCACATCCCATACTTAGTTTTTTTTTTTTTATCTTACTCGTTTCCTTCTCCCTCCTTATCTCTCAACATTACCTTATCTCTCATTCACTCTTTCATGCCTTAGTTTATTTTTTATTACCCCCTTCCAACCTTTTCAGTTAGACTCATACATATCCCTTCCCCCTCACTTCCTATCCCACTCATGCTTCCCCGTTCCTCACATTTTTCACCCCCGTCACTTCCTCTCCCCTCAAAATACCCTCTCTCCTCTCTTCCCTCACCCCTCATATCCCATATTTAGTTTTTTTTTGAGTTATGGTGGTTGGTTAAACTTGCCATAAATTCCTCACCTCTCCCCCTCATATCCCTCATGTGTGCCTCCGATGCGCTCACCTCACCCTGTCCCCTCACCTCACACTACGTCACTCCACCTCACTCCGCTCCCTACATTTTTCCCTCCCCCTTCTGCCACCTACATTTCTACCCTCCCTCTTAACTACCCACTTTCCCTTTTTCCTTACACTCTCATTCCATCTCCTTTAAAATATTATACCATAATTTTTTTATAAATATTTAACTCATAACATTTTTATAATATTCATTTCTTAACCAATAAGATTAGTAAATTTTAAATCCAATAATATCATGACACTTGGCATCATGAAGTGGTGCCACAAGGGGATCAAAGAGTGGTGCCACATGGCAACCAATTAATGGATGACATGGCAGTTTCATTAGCTTATGAGATCACGCCACATGGTGTAGTTTTATTGGAGACACATGGAAATAGAATAATGGATGAATCATAAATGACTTGGCACAAGTATAATTTCCTTAAGGAAGGACGAAATTTAATCCAAGGGCCCAGATTTTCCCATGAAGTTTGATCAACAATGGCTAAGTGTTAATCTTCTGGAGGAGATAACTTGAGCTCCGGGTGTTGGAATTTCAAAAACTTTATACCGTTGGAAAGATATTTAGATGTATCATATTATGGTATAGGTTTCAAAGTCTGGAGGTTGCTAAACATTTCCCAGAAATTAAAATATCAGTCAACTTCATGTTTAATGGGCCCGTGTGACAACTCAACTTTACAAGCTCATATCTTGATATCTGAGCGACATATTTGTGCAAAATTTATATAGTTGGAAAAATAATAGTATGAATATCGCATAATAAATGGTTTACATGGATAAAAAGTTAATTATTTCTCCCATAAAATTAAAACACATTCCTATTTTTATAGGAAATTAATTAAATTGTGAAAATAAAAGTTTATTTTAAAAAACTTTTATTCAAAAAGGAAAGAAACCCATTTTCAATATACATATATTAATTATGTGAGTTAAATAATGAGTACTTAATGAGTCATTAATTAAAGATAATTTTTCAATAAGAAACTTGTACGGGAATTTCTAGAAGGGAGAAACCCTAACTACTCAAATAGTTAGAAAATCTCATCTTAAAAAGAGAAGAGAGGCTTCATTAATGGGTTGAAGAAGAAGAATTATTAGAGGGGAAGGGAAGAAGATCAGAGGAAGAAAAAATTTCCACCATGAATACAAAGCCAATCTTCTAATCAAAGAAAATATCTCTCCATCTTCTCCACTCTTTATATTCTTCTACACCATTTCTCATAGCTTTATGCTTGAGTCTCTGAATTGGGAGCAAGGTTGAGTTCTTGAGTGTTCTTCTTGTATTCTTACAAAATATTTTTCTTAAATAATCATGGATTATTTACATCCATATACATGATTGTCAAAGACTTTTTAATGAAGAACATTTTTCATGAATAAACTCCACAAAGAATTGCTTTGGGGTTGATTCTGATTATATCTTGTAACTTCAAGTCTTAAGTATGAGGTATTTGGGATTGACCTATCAAATTATCTTTTGATCTTGATAGCAATACAATTTTAAAATTATTTTAGATGATCAAAGTATTCTCTCCTATTTTTCATGAAGAAGACATGGATGTATTTATATATGATTAAGAAGATTGTGTATGTGATGTTGATCACAAATAAATTATGATGTTGAAGCCCTTATTCAATATTTTCAAATGTTTAAAGACTTATTTATACATACAAAGATCATATTAGTTTATTGAAGAAACATACCATTTCATAATTTCAAGCAATAAAGATATAGGGTATGATGCCTTAGAATTCTCCTAATCCAAGATATCACTGATATATCTTTTAGCCCAAGAGGAGTACCACCTCTTTAAAAATGCAGGAGGATTCATATCCTCGTGAGGTTTCCGTTTTGATCCTGATAGATTCAACTGTCAATAGGATTGTCTGGTGCAAGGAGAGGAGTATACAACTCCTTCTTCTTTATGGAAAACTTAGGGATGGCATAGACAATGTAGGACCTATTGTACAAGTTGACGACATGTCGAATCTTGGGCTAGTAGAAATTATTTTGAAGCACTGCTATTGTGTTCTCCACCTGAAATTTCCCTGGTACTTAATTGTAATGTGACTCCCAATTTAGGTTTGCATACTTTCTTATGGGAACATAAAGATACTTGAGATAAAAAAAGAGGACATCATGGAGGTGGAAGTTTGAAACTTGTTTCTCGACACTCAAGGTATGGTAATTAGTAGTGAATTCAGAGTCACTGCTATATAATTGTGGCCACTCAGAGGTCTCATTCCCATAGGATTTAAGAAATGTGATGAGAGACACAACTGGGGAATGATTGAGGCAGGCAATAAGACAGTCGATGATGCCCTTCTTCTACTTAATATTCAAGTGGAATTGTTGTAGGTATGTATACTATTTTTTATGGTATCCATTTTATATATTTCTTTATGTTTGCATGAATTTCATAGGGTTGTGATCAACATGGATGATCATTTCCTTTCCCATAATATAATGATTCCACTATTGACATTCCTGCACAATGTAGTACATCTCTTTGTCATAGGTGGGATACTCTTGAATACATCAGACAATGCTTCACTATGATAGACAATTGAATGTCCATATTGAGTGAGGATGGCACCGATAACATAGTTTGAGGCATCTGTCTCAATCTTGAATGGTTTTTGTATATCTAGATATGTCAAGACTGGTGCAGAATAGAGGCAATATTTCTTTCCCTGGAATGATTTTTTTCTATGATTTAGACTAGGAAAACCTAGTTCTAGCTCCCTCCTTGGTCACTTGACATAAGGGCCGATATATATGAGGGAAAACCAACAAAAACTTGTAGTATAATTTGGTGAGGCCTAATAAGTTGCAAATCTCTTTCTTAGTCATGAGGGTTGGCCACTAATGAATGAATTGAATCTTGGATGGGTCCACATGAACCCAATGTTCATCCATGATGTATCCTAAGTATTGGATCCTATGCATGTTGAATAATTCTTTCTCTAGGTTAACATATAGCTTGTGTTGTCGTAGGGTGATCAATACCTATTGAATGTGCTCCAAGTCTTTTCCTAGGTCTGGATGAAGATGAGGATGTCATCCAAATAGACCACCACATAAGATTTTATGAGTGGACACAAGATATCATCCATCATCCTTGTGAATATAGTTTGAGAATTAGTTAATCCAAAAGGTATGATCAACCACTCAAATAGGCCTTCCTTAAATTTGAAGGTTTTCTTACATACACTATTTGACTCTATCAGAACATGTTGATAACCCAATTTTATATTGATCTTTCTTAAGGGATTGGCACCCTTGAGTTTATCATGAATATCATCAATTTGGGGGATCATGTATTGGTTCTTAAAAATGATTTTATTTAAGGATTTATAATCAATATAGAGCTGCCACATTCCATTCGTATTCTGCACAAACATAATTGGGTTCCCACAAGGTGAAGAACTTAGTCGAATGTGACCCTTGTGGATGAGCTGATTAATTTGGTGCTTTATTTCCTCATTCTCTAAAAGGGAGCATATGCATATTAGACCATTGGCAAAAGGAGAATCAGGTATCTGACTCATCTGGTTGGACTTTTGTAGTTGTAATGGTATCAATAGGTTCCACATTGATGGCCTGTTATGAGGAAAATCACTTTATGGCATGGGGTAAACCAAAATAGACGGAATGACTATAGAAATCAACTATATTCACAAGTATGCTATATAAATGAAAATGATAATAAGACAAGATAAATATCCTACATCATATGGACGTTCGATGAATACCATCATTGAGCATGCAACTCAAATCTTTATACCTACAAATTGTCCTCAACAACCAAGATATGAAAACATATGGTGATAATATGTAATTTTAGCACATACAATATCATAATCCATTAACATTCATAACAAATACTTCCATGTAATAATAATTCAAATATTTTCAAGACACCAATTCGATGAGAAAATAGTATTTCTATTAAAAAATGATCAATAGAAGTGTATAAGTGACAAAATTTCATTTCGTCACATCTCAAAACTGAGAAACTAAGTCCCTTCCAGCCGGCCCCCCACCACTACAATCCTCCACTAAAGGCAAGATCATATAAGAGAGAAAATCGGGTTCTCAATCAAAGAGGGAAGAACTCGGGGGATGAACAATGTGTTCAGAATTCAAAGGACAAAGGGATGTAGACTCAATGTGAAGTGAAAATTTATCCAGAGTATTTTTGCTCTCTAAATCTGAATTCTCTCCTCTTCCACGACTTTGATATGGCCCAATTTATAGCCTTCCAATGGAACTAAAGGGACGATTCAAAACATTTCTAGTATATGGAAGGTCAAGGATCATGGATATTGTGACATGACATGGAAACCCAACACAATTTTTAATTTTGGGCACAAAACTTGATGTATGTGGGTTGTAGTGGTGCAACCTGCGTATACGCATGGTGTATAACTATTATGAAAGGTATATGTGGAAAAATATGATTTTTTGGCTCTGGGAAGTGCAAAAGGGACTTCAAGTTTGCATAGGGAAATGGAAAATGCCTTCTGAGCAAGTTGCATGGGGTGAGGAAAATTTTTCTATAACAGATTCCCCCTAATGTGTGAGGTTATAGGAGTATCTACGATGGCCAAAATACATTGTAATTACCATAAGTGGAGTGATGGAGACTCAGCTAGAAGTGCTAGCTGCTTATGAAAATATTACAATTCATAATGACTTTGTACACATGGATTCTGATTTGAATTACATTGTAGATCCATGTGGAAATATACCAAAAAATTGTTCATGGCCATGAATAGGCAATACAAGGTAGACACATGCCACAGGTTTTCATAGTCATGAACAAGGCCTGGTGAAAACTAGTCTCAGAATCAATATTAAGATATCTGTATACAATGGAGTACAATATGATATCCCATGATCATTGAAGTCATACAAGTATTGGTCCAATGAATGACAACAAAAACTCAGGAAAGTTGCTACTATAAACTAGTGTCTTCAAGTATTCTACACGATCTACCAAAGGTGCAAGTCTGGATCATGTGAATAGAGGAGTTGAGGTCGAAAACAATGAGACTTCATTTGATTATCGTTCATTAATGTATATCATTAACAGATGCAAGAAAAACTACCTATAATTAAAGTAGGTATCAAGGAACCAAGTACATTCTTACAAGTGTGAATAAAGGTGTTGGGGTTGAACACTTGAAGAATCCATCAATTAGGAGACATTGATGTATTCCCGACTATCGATTGTGGGAGAATCTGCCATTGATGTCTGCAAGCCTCTAGGTACTCATAGGACTCTAGGCCTCGTTTCCAAAATCAATGAGATGAAGTCAATGGAAGGAGACCTGCTGAAAGGAGAGCATTAAGGCATTTCTCATCAGTCAACATGAGGTATAAAGAAATAGCTTGTTGATTTGGAGGAACTTGGACAAAGATGATGTTCATGAACCAATGACCTTGTGCATCTCTCACATGCACTAGATGAAAGTAGTGCATGAAAGAGACCCTATGAATATAATCCAATAAGGAAAATTGCCAACAAAGGTGAGGAAACTACCAGTAAGGCTAATGGAATCCAAGACACTACACGAATCCCAATGTGTAAATATATTTCTTTCTGTTGAACACAAGGGACACCCGCCAGTCAGTGACCAATGAGGAGATGTCGACTACTGGGTTCAAGGTTACCTACCCATAATGAAAGTAGGACCAAGGTGCACAATAGGACTACAACTTCATGTGACTTTGAGATACACTCAGGGTATGACCAACATGAAAAGTCAAGAGTTACGAGAAATGGTTGACACAGGCTTATAGACATCCTTTGAATAAGAACATGAGACATATGGATGACTCCAACAACATAGAATTGATAATGAAACTTTGTGATGTAGGAGGAACCAATCAAACTATCCATAGGGACTAGAAGAGTAACCAGTCAGAGGAGTAAACTCTAAGTAACGAGCTAATCTTGCTAAGGTCGTGCTAAACCCAAAATTTGGATGACAAATGGACTCAAAATTTTGTGCTCTATTCAAAGGCAACACGACTGCTGCCAATATAAGATAATATTCTTTCCCGGCCCATCATTTTTTGTTTTTTCATAGGAAAATGAATTCTATGATACAAGAGAGGAAACGAGTGTCACAAGTAAGAAACTATGTCCAAACAGTGGAACATACCTCTTCTTAATTCAAGGAAATTCATGTGGGGAATGGACACTCAGTGTAACATCCTCGACCACCCAAGACAGGCCATACTACTCCAGATAATGCTCTAATACCAATTTGTAACGTTCCCAACCACCAACATGTCGGGCATCGTCACAAATTAAACATCTTTTGCGGAAATATTCACATATAAACTTAACAACAATAAATAAAGATAACATGAAAACATACATGTAGTGAAACACAAGATGACATTACAAGAAACACAAATATGCACTAAAATACATCATTTAACCATTAAGTACAGAAAATATACTTATCTCTTAATTAAATTACACCAACTGCGTGTAAACCTTCCATGAACCTCCTAGACATAGACCACACTGCTCCTCACTCTAAGTAGGGTCACCCCTGAGCTGGGAATAAACTCCACCAGGCAAGGGATTCCTATGCTAGGAAGGGACAAGAGGAATTTTCACAGTGCAATAGGAATGACTTCCTCCAAGTATCCACTTATGCATACAACTCACAGACTCTCATTCCCCACATGCCTGTCCCACCCCAAGAGTGTACACCTTCACTTTCACACAGTCCATCGACTGCTACACCTCCCTTTCCGGGGCTTCAACAACAGGCATGATTAAGAATTCTCAGATATCTGTAGATTCTACTAGACTCCCTCTAGGAGAACTCACTTCCTCAACACACTCTCTCACCTGGAGAGAGTTGCACACATGCCTGACAACTTGCTTCTTCTATGCATGGGCCTGACAACCCACTTCTTCACTCCCACTCCTCAACACACGGGCATGGTGATGGGAGCAACAAAAATAGGACGTGGGAAATGTTACTGACATGACAAAACACAAGAAACCCCCAAGGTATATTTGCAGTGAGGGTATCAATTCGATTTTGTTGTAGGGGTTTGGGTGTCTTGAAATTCAACAATGGCTAACTGGCTCACTGCGTGATTTCTCTGTGCATTGGTGAGTCAGGTAACGGAGGCCATCCTTGACAGGATGGTGAGATACCTCCCATAAATTTTCATGCATCTTGGATGAAACTTGGCTCTCCAGGAGCACGTTCCTCCCACTTGGGACTCATTCCTCTCCCTAAAGGAACTTAGGATAAATTCATATCCTCTTTACAACTTTTAGAAAAATAATTATATTATTCTATTAGTCTCTTAATCTTAGTCCTTTTCCCTCAATCTCTTAGCCCCCTCCCTTGCCCAAGCTAGTGGAGTTCAATCCCCCATACTCTTTCTTCATGGTCAGTCCACATGTAAAGATGTTGTTATATTAATAATATAAATATTTACATGTACAAAACAGTCTCCTATCCGTTAACATCTAGGCTCCCAGCCTAATCAACACATAATCCTACCAACTTATAGATACTTGGACCACCAGCCTACAAAAAATGTTACATTCATAATTACAATCGGAGTTCATCCTTGGGGTAGTACAATCCCCTCCCCTTATTTTTTCACTGTCCTTAGTGCAACTTAATTACACGAAATCAAAAAGATTTCCAAAATATTCAAAAATATGTGGGTATTCTTCCCGTATATCATCTCCGTTCTCCCATGTTGCATCCTCAGGACTATACCAGGTCCACTGGACCTTTACAAGCCTTATGGTTTGATTCTAGAGCTGCTTGCTCTTCTGGTCTAGTATGCACACCATATGCACTTGTAAGGTGCCTTCTTGCTCCACCTGAATCACATTCCAATCAATCACATGATTAGCATCAGATATATATTTCTTGAGAAATGAGACATGAAATACATTATGAATAGTCATGCATGCAGGAAATGAAATCATATAATCGACTGGTCCAATCCTTTCTATAATTTCAAATGGTCCACAATATCTCGCTACCAGCTTCGAACAATTTCCTAGCTTCAGAGAACTTTTGTTTGCTTTCACCTTCAAGAAAACATGATCACCCAATTTAAACTCCCTGTGGGTTCTGCCTTTGTCATAATAGATTTTCTGCCTGTCTTGGGTAGCCTTCAAATTTTGCTTAATCTTTAACACTTTCTCTTCCATTTCACTGAGAAACTCTGGCCCAATTATTTATCTATCAGCTAGGTTGTCCCATCTTATTGGTGTGTTTCACTTTCTACCATAAAGTGCCTCAAATGCGCTCATCTTCAGTGAAGCTTGGTAACCATTATTGTAAGAAAACTCTACCAAGTGTAGGTAGTCTTCCCATCTGGATGATTTTTCCATCACATACATTCTTAACATATATTCTATCACTTGATTAATCTTTCTCTCTCTCCATCAGACTCAGGATGATAAGTTGTGCTGAAATTCAGGCTCGTTCCGAGCCCCTTGAATAATCCTCTCCAAAACTTTGAGCTAAATTTTGGGTCTCTGTCATACACAATTTTCTTGGGAATACTGTGCAATTATGCTACTTCCCTCATATAAATATCAACAACATTAAATTCCATGTGATTAGTCTTCAAGGGAATAAAATGGGTAGCCTTCATAAGCTTATCCACCACCACCATGATGGAATCATGTTGCTTGTTTGTTCTGGGTAATCCTATGATGAAATCCATTGTCACCAGTTCCCACTTCCACTCAGGAATAGGTAATGGTTGTAGCAACCCAGCTGGGTTTCTATGCTCATCTTTGACCCTTTGACACTCCATACATCTGGCGATGTATTCTTCAATTTCTTTCTTTGTGCCTGGCTAGTAGTAATGGCTCTTGACTGCTGCCACTTTTTTCTGATATCCAGGGTGCCCAACATAAGGCACATTATGCATCTCTTTCAAGATCATACTCCTCAATTCGTGAGAATTGGGTACAAAAATTATGTTCATGTACAGGAGTATCCCATCAACTTCCAATCTATAATATTCTATTTTCTATAGCATCTTACCTTGTTGTAACTTTGTTACCATTTCCATGTACTACAAATATGCTTTTGCAGCTTCCAAAATTATGTCTATAAGATCAGTTTGATACATGAAGATGGTTGTAGCATGTAGTTCATGAACTCTCCTGCTGAGTGCATCAACCACTTTGTTCTCATTTCCTTTGATGTGCTTGATATCAAATTCATATCCACAGAGGAATCCCAACTATCTTCTCTACCTGGAATTTAAAGTAGGCTGATCAAACAAATATTTCAGACCATTATGGTCTGTTGTTAGCTCAAACTTCTTTCCCATGAGGTAATGTCTCCATTTATTTAAAGTGTGTACTATGGTTGCCAACTCCAAATCGTGAGTGTTGTAGAGCCTTTCATGCTCTTTAAATTTCCTGTATTCAAAATATATCACAAACCCATTATGGTTGAGGACTCCACCTAGTCCTTCTTTGCATGCGTCTGTGGAAACCACGAGTTCCTCATTCGGATTTGAAATCTTCAGAATTGGAGCACTGGTTAACAGTTGCTTCAATTGTTGGAATCTCTTTTCACATTCTTCTATCCATTGAAACTTTACTCCTTTTCTTTGCAAGGAAGTGATTGGGTGAGAAATCCTCGAAAATCATGCAATGAATCTCCTGTAGTAGCTAGCTAGACCCATGAAGGATCTAACTTCTTTTACATTCTTAGGTGTTTCCTGCCCTTTAACAACTTCAATATTTTTAGGCTCTACTACTATTCCCACTTCAGATATTATATGCCCCAAATAGTGAATTCGATTTTGGAAAAATGAGAACTTGCTGAATTTATCAAACAACTAGTGCTCTCTTAGCACCTGTAACACCATCCTCAAGTGTTTCTCATGTTATTATTCTGTATTGGAATATACAAGGATGTCATCCAAAAAGACAATGACAAACTTGTCTAAAAATTCTCGAAAAACACCATTCATTAAGCACATGAAAGCAACTGGTGCATTTGATAACCCAGATGGCACCACTGTGAACTCATAATGACCATACCTTGTGCTGAAGGTGGTCTTGCTGATGTATTCCTATTTAATCCTTACATGATAATATCCTGACCTGAGATCTATCTTTGAGAATATCCTTGCATCCTTAAACTGATCAAAGAGATCATCGATCCTTGGTAGAGGCTACTTGTTCTTTATAGTTACTGTATTTAACTACCTGAAGTCAATGCACAATCTCAGGGTCCCATCTTTCTTCTTCAAAAATAACACTGGGGCATCCCAAGGTGACACACTTGGGCATATGCACCCCTTATTTAAAATTTATTCAAGCTTCATTTGTAGTTCTTTCAGTTATGGTGTGCTCATCTAGTAGGTATTCTTTGATACTGGAGCTACCCCAGGCATCCAATTTATAGAGAAATCAGTATCTCTCTTTGGAAGTGGCTCTGGTTTCTCCTTGAACACATCCTCAAAATATTTCAGGACTGCATGATCCTCCAAATTTGGCACCTTATCCTTAGGTGCTTCATCCATATGGGATGCAAATATTTGGTATCCCTTCCTGTAACACTTCTTTAGCTGCATTCCTTGGACTTCTCTCTGATTTCCTTCCTCATCCAAGAAAGTGAGGGCCTTGTTATGAAATTCTAATATGGAATGGTGTTGGTCCAACCAATCCATACCAAATAGGAAATCATATGATCCCAAAGGAAAGACGTTCAAATATTCCTTGGTGCTCAGTTCATTCATTCCCACTGGACATGATTTAACCAACTCAACAACCTTTCTCTTGGCTCCTATATCCAACTGCACCAGCCACGATTTCCCATGCTTGCTTCTTGGAAATTGGAATCTTTCCACTACCTTAGGATCTATATAGCTATGACTATCCCTGTTAAGCCCTGATATTGGCTCATTACCCCTTGATTGGGGCATAGTAGATTAGTAATG